>VMBQ01004476.1:0-72369 GCA_007657795.1 Dreissena rostriformis
CTTTTTTGGGCATAACTTCTTCATTTATTCACCAATTGACTTCAAATTAATACTGAACTCTTATGACAACACGTTCTATCTCGACCATCTATGTCCACATTACCCAACCCGGGGCCCCACCAACATAGGCCTTGCCCACCCAAATTTGCCGTTTAATATAACATCTATGCGGCGTGGGGATACGCGTCGGCATCTGCCGCGCCATTTCTTGTTATATTTAATATCATGCGAATTGTGATATATTTTAACCACAAAATGCAGAAAGAACAGTTGTTTAAGTAGCTATGCTTTGTTATAAATTCCACACATGCAAAGCCTCAAACTTTTCACATATTTTTCTGTCCTACAAGCGTTGACTATGACTTCACTTTCCTTAGTTTCTTGTATAGTGGTAATTTCTTATATAGCTAGCAAATATACATGCCCGATGTGTTCTTGGTATACCAAGGATAATTGCGTGGTATTACATATTAAGGTTAAGACCAATTTGTGTAATTGAACTGTTAACGTTGGACAATATTGTTTCGCGATTTAGTCTTAGTATATTCATGCAATTAACTTAGCCATGAAACTATCTTTTATTTTATGCTTTCCGGTTGTTTATAGAGAATTATCAGTGAATTAAAACTGATAATACACTGTTCGAAACAGTGAAAATAAACAGTGAAAATTATCGATAATTTTCATTGTTTTACCGGAACTATTTTCGGTAAAAATACAAACATAATCATTTGTGAGCATAAAATAAAAATAAAATGTATTTGATTTCGGCGGAATATCAATTTTAATTCACTCGTGATCATAGAAAAAATATATTTTCACTCATGAATTTAAAAATTCTACCAAATCCAACACGTATCCTCTATATAATTGCAATTTTTCATGGAGTAGTATTCACAGCTATTAACAGCAATTTAATGTTCTGTACCATATTCGTAACACCTGAAGTAGTACTGTGGTAAAATAGATAACAGCTTGCTGATGACCCAAGAACCTTCGTATCTTAATGTTTACGCTGTGATGTCAGCATGATGTTGATTGCTGTGAAATGTAAACCATATTATTGGCTCTCACATACTTCTGCCGGCAATATTGTTATAACGGATAAACAATAGCAGCAAACATTTTAAGATGATTAATGAAAAGTTTGGGTACAGGATACTACTACCGCTACCGCAACCCTTCCGCTACCGCTACCGCAACCGCAACCGCTTCTACTACTACTACTACTACTACTACCACTACTACTACTACTACTACCGCTACTACTACTGCTACTGATACTGCTGCTGCTGCTGTTACTACTACTACTACTTCTACTACTTCTACTACTGCTACTGCTACTGCTACTGCTGCTGCTGCTGCTACTACTACTACTACTACTACTACTACTACTACTACTACTACTACTACTACTACTACTACTACTACTACTACTACTACTACTACTACTACTACTACTACTACTACTACTACTACTACTACTACTACTACTACTACTACTACTACTACTACTACTACTACTACTACTACTACTACTACTACTACTACTACTATCGATTGTTTGGCAATAGCTTTATCAATCAAAAGCAGAATATACATGTGCAGAAGAAATATAACAAATAACACAAAGTAGATAATTTAAGCTCCTGTTTTGAGATGAAACATGCTTTTATAAACGTGTTTGGATTGTCATCAATGTGAAAACACGAAAACACATTACATTGTTCATTTACGGACATTCTGCACCGTTTAAACCTGTAGTATGCGCTAAAATATAAAGTATTTAATAAAATATATATTGCAAGACTTACCTTTCTCATTCGAATTTTGATCATTATTTTCATCTGTCAGACTTTTAAGATATATAAATCGAAATCCACTTTCGTTCATCTGCAGACGACGTTAATCGTGTGTAGATCTACGGTAGTCGAGACCAGTCACAAAATATCATTACAAATTACTAAAAAAAATCATAAATTTGACATTTTTCCCCAACATGGATTTTTCTAGACTTTTTATATTATTTATATAATGCTTTAATCAACATATTTACGCACTCAAAAATTCTGTTGCAATGTGTTTGAGGTCAAAGTGTATATTGACTGGACTACAAAGAACTGAATTGACGCGGCTTCGGTTGGTATGTCTGCTAATATTCATTGACTATAATCAAAATTCGTCGTGGTGTATTTAATGTCAACCATTTAATAGGTTTTAATGTGTTTATGCTAATAATCACACTGACCAAACTTCTCATGCTATGTGCACCTTAACAATGTAACAACGCCTTAATACGAAGAAAACGCAATGTTTATCATCTTAAGATTATCCTTTATCATTGGTAAGCAAAGTTGTGAATGTGTTAAACAGTTATCTAATAATTAAGTATAACATGCACACAAAGATAGAAAGCGAACATGATTTCAGCTTCAGAGGAAACTTATCTTAGTGTTTCTCATGTAATGCTTCGTGTTCATCTTTGGTTTGCTCGCTTGGAAACGGTATATTTTGTTGCAGCAACAAATTGTCAATTTTTATGTATGGCTTAGTTTTTCTGCAAACAGTGTCCGCGAAGCAAAATAATTGTATGTCTAGCGTATAGGGCTAAAGTTATTCAACTTCTAAAACGACTACACGCTAAAGAGAATACAGTTTAATTACAGTTTAATAACATATCACAATACAGCGCTTAATACAAAACTTGGAATAAAAAATTATTTTAATAAATGTGAGCGTCTCCGTCGGCAAACTCTAATATACTCCACGAAGCGGATATCTCCCCACGGCTACTCAATCTTCCTTTCATTCAAGTGTAAAAACAACGATTGGACAAAAACGTTAAACAGTACTCACAAGAAAGAACGTGCGGCAGTTGGATAGCCTCGACCGACTTCGTAGATATACATTGTAAAACGTATAAATCCGAAGTATTCCGATTTACCCAACAACAGCAGACGTCACAAGGACAAACCACAATTGCCGAAGACAAATGAGAACACACGGAAAAGTCGGCGCCTGCGCGATGCCAAATATACGTGCGTGTGTACTTTAACTATGGAACGGCGCATGTAAAATCAATATAGCTTAAAAGTAAAAACTAACACATTGATAAATGTCAAACTGTGACATTCTCCTCTGCTAAGAGAAAACATGTCTCGTGACATTTCATTACGCTACAACTAATAAAATACTTATAATATCTACAAAATATACAACCATACAGTACCCAGTATGACCTTATGATGAAATAATCAACGTGAGATTATGACAAACTGAATAACATGTGCAAAATATTTCTTAAAATTATTTGCATTTAAAAATAGTTTCTTTCAATGTTGACTAATATCCAGTATACGTATATGCGAAGCTTGTCGCAAAGAATTGAACAATATCAGTTGTTGCTGTTAAGTGCCACCTTCATCAGCTTCGTACTGGCTTATGTTAACAACCAAGGGAAGCAACTGCAATAGACATATATGAATTATATACTGGATTTATGTCCCTGCAACATATACTTCAAGGTAATAGACCAACATTTAAGTATATTAACGGATGGTACACAAAACACCTGAAATTGAATGTGGTAACACATAGAACCTGAAATTAAAGGTGATTATTCACTTATCCTTAAAGGTACATATTCAATTTTCTGAAATAAATGGTACTGTTACAATTAAAAACATATCCTATAAACATACTGTGCCAATATTCTTTTGGAAAATCTGCAAGGGAACAATACATGAAAATAACCGTAAAAGAAGGTTAAAACATCATATGGCAAATAATATCACATAAAATACAATTTATGCAATAGTAGCCATTATAATCACCATGTATGAATGTTAACATACTGTCTCTGTGTTAAACACGCATCTTAGATGTCTGAAAATAATCAGTAGAAATGAGAATTTCAAACTGAAACCAAATACATGTAGTTAATCTGAAACTTAATAAAGACCAGACCTACAAAATAAGACATCTGAAAAACATTTTACAATTTTTCAAGTTATACAATGAACTGAAAATACATTCTAAACTGGTTGAAACTGTGACATTCTCCTCTGTCACACAAAATAAATTTCACCCTGGAGAAAAGTCTCTACATGTGCTGTTATTGGTTCAACCCAATCGCCATACCGATCTGGCTTTCTCCTTAGACTCTGTGGTCGTTATAGTAACACCGGCTCTGCAGCATGTTGTCGTTTTGGTAACAACGGCTCTGCAGAATGCGGTCTTTGGAGTAACACCGGCGTTGAAGCCTGTGTTGTATGATTTCTGCTCTGGTCTGCAATCTGAGACTCGGACCTATGACTTAAGAATAAAGATTGGTTCTGATTCGATATATTATAATCTGAAAAGTGATAATCAGTATAACTGTGAGGTTGAGACCTAGAAAAACTTGCGTAATAAGAACTAGATGTGTCCCGCTTAAAATAAAACGCTAGGTTGGACCTACCAGTAGAGTTATTACTGGATTCACCGTCACAAATAGCACGTGAGATGCTAGATGGTAACTCTGGTCGGGGAAAATTGACACAGGGCTGTGGTAACGGTCTTCTCCTAGGTGGTAAAATATTCCTTGAGCTTGCCTCACTTGTCTCGGAACCGCTGTCTGACTCCGACTCGTATGGAACGTTGATTTCCTTGGTCGTGTCGACTTCCGGTGTTGGTCTCTTCTGGCGTGATATGGTTGGTTTTATCGTATCCGGGATAGTATCTTCATATGGGATGGAGTGCATAGGAAGTAGAAGATTCCTATGTAGGGTTTTTACTGGTCCTTTGCCACTCTCCTTCTTCACTCTGTAGACTGGTATCTTCTGGTCTGGGATGTCCATCACAAGGTATGGGTCTCGCTGCCACTTGTAGTCCAGCTTCCCTTTTGGCGTCACATTCTTGATGAGTACCCTATCACCAATCTCGAGCGTGGAATAGCGTACCTTGTTTCATATATCTTCTTGTGGCGCCCAGACTGCTTCTCGGAGTTCTACTTGGCTGTTTGTTAGGCGTAGTCCAGTCTTTTCCTCAACTTGGCTGCATAGTTGTCCTTGCTGCTGGATGGAGCTGTAGATTCCTTCAGCCCAAGGAACACATCTATGGCCAGTCTCGGGTGCCATCCAAAGAGAAGATAATGTGATGAGAAGCCTGTGGACGCATGTGTAGTGGAGTTGTAGGCGTGAACCATGGGCTTGACATAATCCTTCCAGTTGGACTTCTCGGCTGGATTCAAAGTGCCTAACATCCCAAGTAGTGTCGCATTGAAGCGCTCGGTGACTGATTTCCCATAGGATGGCATGGTGTAGTCCTAGTCTTCTGCACTCCTGCTATGTTGCATAACTCCTTGATGACCTTGCTCTCGAAGTTTCTTCCCTGGTCGCTATGTAATCTTGCTGGAAACGAGTAGTGAGAGAAGAAATTCTTAAACAGGACTCTAGCCGTGGTCTGTGCAGTCTGGTTGCGAGTTGGTATAGCCGGGGCGTAGCGAGTGAAGTGGTCTGTGATGACGTGTATGTTCTCGTATTCACCCTTGGACTTCTCAAGCGAAAGGTAGTCTATGCATACCAGCTCCATGGGATGACTGCTTGTAAATGGAACCAGGTGTACTTGGGCTTTGGTAGGTGACTTCTTCCTCAGGCAGTTGGGACAGGTTTGAACCTTCCTCACGACATCCTTATCCAGGCCTGGCCAGAAGAATCGCTTCTTCACCAACCAAAGTGTCCTGTCTCGTCCTTGGTGACCGACATCATCATGGAGTCCTTTCATGGCCCAGTCTCTGCAGCTCTCTGGTAGAACTAACTGTAACACATCCTTACCATCTATCTGACACTGTCTGTATAAAATACCGTCTTTGATGGTAAAGGAGCTCCTATGCCTGGGGTACTTCTGTATGTCCTTGAATTCCTTTCGCAGTTGGTCCTCCGGTAGAAGAAGTATGTTGTCGATGATGTGGTATATCCTAAAAATGGTAGGGTCTTTCTTTTGTTCCTCCTTCCAGTTGACCTCTCTTATGTCTGTAGCTTGGTAGGTAGGATCCTCTGTGTCTGTCCCAAGGTTGCCATTGTCTGTAATGATGAAGTACTCTGCAAGTGGATCTTTATCTGTCCTGGCTAGGGCCTCTGGGCAAAGGGCTTTGATGACATCTGTAAACATCACCTCTTCTTCCTGCTGCTGTGGTCGTCTGCTCAATCCATCTGCATCACGGTTCAGCCCGCCTGCCTTGTACACGGCCTTAAAGTTATAGTTGCCCAATGCAGCTAACCATCTATGTCCCGTAGCATCTAACTTGGCTGTTGAAGATACATAGGTGAGCGGGTTGTTGTCGGTTCTCACGATGAAGGTGTTCCCATACAGGTAGCCGTGGAACCTTTCCGAGATGGCCCACTTCAAACACAGAAACTCCAGCTTGTGCGCAGGGTTGTTCCTCTCGCTGCCTCGAAGACTTCTCCTGGCGTAGCTGATGACACGCTCTAAACGGTGTTGTTCCTGATATAGTATGGCGCCAAGACCCTCTGTAGACGCATCGACTGAGACAAGAAAAGGTTTAGAAAAATCAGCATATCCAAGTACAGGTGGATTGGTAAGAATCTGTATAATAGTTTCAAAGGTCTTCTGCTGGTGGTCTCCCCATATCCATGGAGTTTTCTTCTTCTTGGACTTCTTTGAAGCTTTGTTGGTGGGATGGCCAACAAGAAGGTCATTCAGCGGCTTGGCAATCTTTGCATAGTCATTTACATAGTCATTTACAAAGCGTCTGTAATACCATGTAAAACAAAGGAAACTTTTCAAGGACTTTACTCCTTGTGGAACTGGCAAAGAAGTCAAAGATGCTGTTTCCTCAGGGTCTGTATGAATTCCTTCAGAGGATACCACATGACCTAGATAAGAAACTGAAGTGCTGAAAAATTCACACTAAGAAGCTTTAAGTTTAAGACCATGGAGATGAAGACGTTCAAAGCAAGCTTCTAACCTGGTGACATGGTCTTGGAAATTCTGTGAAAAAATAACGACATCATCTAAAAAGATAAGACACTATCTAAGGTTTAGATCTCTCATACAGGTTTCCATCAGTCTCTGAAAAGTACTGGGAGCATTTGTTAAATCGAATGGCATCCGCTCACATTGGTAGAATCCCAATCCTCCTACTGCAAAGGCTGTATTTTCTTTGTCTTCCTCTGCTAGTTCAATCTGCCAGTATCCGCTGCGTAAGTCTAATTTTGAAAAGAATTTTGAATTAGAATGTGAATCTAGCATATCTCCCACTCTGGGTAGATTGTAAGCATCTTTGATGGTTCTTTTATTCAGTTCCCTTAGATCTAAACAAAAGCGTGAACTGTTATCTTTCTTTCTAACTAATACTTCATTGCTACAATATGGCTAACTCCTTTCTTTGATGGCTCCGCAATCAATCATCTCCCGCAAGTGCTGTCTAACCTCTTCGAACATGGATGGTGGTATTCTCCTGTAAGGTTGTTTAAAAGGTGTTTCATTATAAAGTTTGATATGGTGCTTAACTAAGTCCGCCTTGCCAATATGTTTTTGAAAAGATAGTCTCCCAATTTCCTAACACGTGTTGGGCTCGAACGTACTGTTCTTCTGTTATGTTCTCTTTATGGACTGTTATACCTAATTCATGTAAAAAGATTTATTAACAGGTGAAGGAGTAGTCGCTGGTTCAGGTTTCCATGCGTCAACAACTTTGACTTCTGAAAGAGAACATATATTTGTGTTAGGTAATATTCTTATAGGTTTACAAGTAATGTTGCGAACACGAACAGGAACTCTGGCAGTAGTACCTTTACCTTCAAGGGAAACAACTCTTGGACATATAGTAAATCCAGATAATTAAGGTTTGTCAGTTGCCTCTGTCAGAACTGTTTTGATGCCATTCTGTTTCCTAACAAAACCTGAAATCGTCAAAACTTCATTCGGCTGAACGACTATCGGACGGAAAATTGTTGGTTGTCTTCACTGAAACAGAATTTGTACAATTCATAGCATCTAAAGCAATACTGTAAGGATATTCTGAAAATGTATCCCTGGTATACAAACGCAAAACATTTGTACCAATAATACCGGGTACACTCTGTCGGTATTCCGTACCTGGAACAATCAAAATTGAAACAGTAATGTTGGGTTCTAAAATAGAAGGAATTAAAATATCCGCCTCAATGTAACCTAAATATGGTAAACTTGTACCACACACTCCAACAAGATCTAAATTGAAATATGACATACTGTCTAATTCTGGTTTCGGTTCAAGAGAATTGTAGAATGACTCTGGAACTAAAGTAACCATTGACCCACTATCAACAAGTACTCCACAAATAACTGCTGAGCCCACATTGGCTTTTCCAACCATACTGTCTGCTAACAAACTCGTCTGTGCTTTAGGGCGATTTCCAATATTGACTTACCCAGTTTGCCCAACAACTGAGGAGACTAAAGTTTTGGGTTATTTAGAGATTTGTTAGTTTTATGACTAATCTTAAAGATTTCACTTAAGTTAGTAACTTGCTGGCTATTCTCACCACGATATCCACCACGATTTCCAGAACGGTAACTACGGTAACTACCATGATTTGCACCATGATTTCCACCATGATTTCCACCATAGTAACTGCCACGATTTGGTGTATATCCACCTCGTCTGTTCTGGTTATTTTCCCTAGAATAAAATTCATTCTTACTCGAACCTGCAGCATCTCGCATCTGTTTTTCAAGAGAAAGCATTTTATTCATGAGTAAGTCCATTTTTCTAGAAGCTGACAACTCGTGCTCCACTGAACGGACCTCTTTCAAAACATCTATTGCCAAGCAATGATGTCCCTTATCGGCTCCAGCATTGTCAGATTTTTTTGATTTTTTTTTTGAGTATTTGTTGCCATAGCACCCATTATTCTTGACGTAGGAACACAATGAAATGACGTGCATAATCTCCATATTGTCATCTGTCCATGTTTCAAGTTTCATGAAAAAATATGAAGAACTTTAAAGTTATCGCAGGATCCATAAAAGTGTGACAGACTGACTGACAGACATACTGACTGATTGACTGACAGACATACTGACTGACTGACTGACTGACTGACTGACTGACTGACAGACAGAGCGCAAACCATAAGTCCCCTCCGGTGCAACCGGTAGGGGACAATAACCTATGATAATCACAAATAGAATCATATTTATTTCTGGTAAGTATCTTCATCTTCTCGTCCCGTAAACCTGTCCAAAATTTTGAACGTAACATATCTAGCAACAGAAGAAACATGACCGCTTTCTACCGCAACCTGTAGTAAAGCTTCCAGACGACATCCATACGCGGTAACATTCTCTGAAACTTTCTGAGATGCATTATAAAAAGTCTGCATAACAGATTCATTAGTAGAAACTTCACTAAAAAGAATCTCAAGTTAATCTAATATCTGTTGACTGGTTGCATGTTCAGCAAGTGAAATAAGAGCACGTCTGAAAACCTGTAGTAAAGCTTCCAGACGACATCCATACGCGTTAACATTCTCTGAAACTTTCTGAGATGCATTATAAAAAGTCTGCAGAACATATTCATTAGTAGAAACTTCACCAAAAAGAATCTCAAGTTTATCTAACATCTGTTGACTGGTTGCATGTTCAGCAAGTGAAATAAGAGCACGTCTGGCAGTACCACGTTAAGACCTGTGGATAACCTGTAAAACAACTTGTTCAGGTAAATTCTCTGAAATCAAACATTTGGTTTCAAACCGCCATACATCATATGTCTCATCGCCCTTCATAGGTTGTTGATCACCTGAAAAATAATGAAGCTTTGGCGTTTCATACTTGGGCCCAGTATATGTATACCATTTTGAGCATTATTAAAAGAATGTGATGGTGAACTTATCCCTCTCATAATCTCTGTAAAAGTCTTCGTAGGTCCTGTAGGACCAGGTGTCCGAAACCCAGGTGTACTTGTCGTAAACGACGGTTTCTGCAAAGAAGCATATTCTTCTTTAGTTAACACAACATAATCACTATTTTGCTTAAGTGCCCCTAATATCTGCTTCAACTGTGCCTCTGACAAAGAGTTATCCGCATCTGCTCCGGATCCATCGGATCCTTTCTTGTCCGCATTTGTTTATACCTTCAATGACTCAAAGAGTACAAACTGTGTAACACAAAATACACTACAAAATAAATATAAACAATTCTAAGTACATGTATGAACAATCAGGAAATAGCTGAAATAGGAAAACTATTACTGCTGCTGAATTTTCGAAGAAAGAATAAATATAACCTGGCCACCACTATAGGATATACTCCTTGAAGAATGCCTCAACAATTCATATATCTATAGAAAAATATATTATATCCCTGAAACAAAATTCGACTAAAATAACTATCTTCAAATGCAGTATTTTCTCAGGTTTAAAAATTCCTGACTTACAAATTTATACAAGTACACAGGACTGACTGCACTTTATCAAAACTAAGCACAATAATACCACTAAAGTAAGATAATCCAATATCTGAGTTCTACAACCAAATAGTATTCTCGGGAAAATAAATGCAATAATATTTTCAGGGACAAAGGCCAAATAATGGAGCCGCACAACCGATGTGCTAAACAATATGGAAATTATACGCTTGTCTGATTTAAACGTAGCTTTAACAGTTACACAAATAGAAACACAAATTGACACCACAACACAGAACATATATCACTTACCTCACTCGCTCCTCTTTTCAATAATACATCTACGAGGTAGGTGCAGTGCAAAGAATGTGTGCAAATGTAATGTACAGAAAGAGTGTTCGATAGTTGGGCAAGAATAAATCAGTCCGAAATACTGGGACGCTCAGTCAATAAACACTCCCTAAAGTTTGCAAAATATTATCAGGCAAAATGTTTAAGAAAACTGCTCAAAATTCATCCTTAGACACTGTGATTTAAAAAAATATCAAAAGGATATAGTTTTTACCTTAACATACGTTCTAAATCACAGTTTGTTATACTAGATAAACCAACTATAGCTATAGCTTATCAGAAATATGCAGGCAGCAGACAATTGTGTGCAAGGCAGTAAAATATAGTAAAAAAAAACGTATGAGAAGAAAGTAGCTTCAGAAGTTAGAAACAATAATAAGTCCTTCTGGAGGTATGTGAACTCATAAATGAAAACTAAAGACTCCATTGGTACACTGATCCAGCTTGATGATTCGGAGGCAGAAACTTATGAAGATAAGGCCAATTTACTCAACAGTTTTTCAGCAGTGTATTTGAGAAAGCAGAGATTGAGACGAGAGGTCACAGATGACATTGGAATGTTAAATTACATAAGTTTTAGTGAAATTGAGGTTAAAAAAAAGTGTTAAAGTTAATAAACCCAGAAAAGTCTCCTGGACCCGATTGTATTCATCATAAAGTGCTTAGTGAAGCTGCAAATAAGTTGGTTAAACCATTAACATTGCTTTTTAACAAATCATTGAGTGAAGGAGTTATTCCAGATGACTGGAGAAAGGCCATTGTGTCGCCTATATTCAAAAAAGGAAACAAGAAAGACCCGTCAAACTACAGACCTGTTAGTTTAACATCAGTTATATGCAAGCTTTATGAAAAATTGATTAGAGAAAGGTTAACAGTTCATATGGTTTCCAATAGAATGATTGCAGATGCTCAATATGATTTCATGTCAGGACGTTCTTGTGTTATTCAGCTTGTTGACGAATGGACAAATATGCAAGATTCTAGAGTGCCAATAGATATTATTTATCTTGATTTTTCCAAAGCGTTTGACCGTGTATCTCATGATTTGCTACTGCGTAAGCTGTAAAAATTTGGCATTGTGGGTAAACTTTTCAACTGGGTGAAAGACTTTTGACATAACAGAACACAGTGCGTACGGGTTGGTTCATCCGTTTCTTCATGAGCTAATGTTGTAAGTGGAGTACCCCAAGGAAGTTTGCTAGGTCCAATTTTATTTCTCTGCTTTATCAATGACTTGCCTGATGTTGTCTCTGGAATTGTTCAAATCTGTGCAGATGATACTAAATTATATTCACAAGTTCTTAACATTGAAGATTGTGAAAAGCTTCAACTTGATCTTGATAAACTTTGTGACTGGAGTGAAAAGTGGAAATTGTCATTTAATGCCGAAAAATGTAAGGTCATGCACGTTGGAAGTAAAGAAGAAGTGTACAGATACTCTATGAGAGAGAAGGATGGAAATTTTGTTTATGTTGAATCTGTGACAAATGAGAAAGATTTGGGGATTACTTTTGATAATAACCTCAATTTTGATCAACACATTTCTAACATCACATGTAAAGCACAAAGAAATCTAGGATTGATACACAGAACATTTGAAAATCTTGATAATGACATGTTTATCATTTATACAAATCGTTTGTTCGACCTATATTGGAATGTGGATCTAGTGTATGGTCTCCACAGTTTAAAAAACAACAAATTAAGTGACAACATGAAAAATACACAAAGTACACTACTCACAGTCACTAAACACAGTAATCGATTTCAATCACACAAGTTTACATCGATACTCTACAGGAGTTACCTGCAAACATGTATAACGTTCAGAAATTCACAGTTACAAAAGTTCTACGTCCCTCCGCCGCTCCTCCGAAAGAATTACACGATGTGATAATCGCTCCAGTTATTACCGTAGTTATTCAATTACCAGTGCGCGCACTTAAAACACAATTCATTAGCTAGCTTTCCAATTCAACAAAATCTGATGCATCCTGGAATAATCTATATGGATCCAAAATTCCAACGAATAAAGATATGTGAACGAACCTAACTCCGTGAAATCCCGATCTCGCTCTTTCGTATCTCCAAATACGGACTTATATATTGCTGCGATTTCGGCTCAATCCTGCGTACGCCCATGGATCTGCATCCTGCTGGTACCCAGATCAAAGTCCCGAAAATGCTACAAAAACCTTTTCATGGTTTCTTCAGCCTCAGAATGAGGTTTTCCTCCGGACCGACGTCTGTCCGGCTCGATGCTCGGCGGCGGCGATCTTGCCGTCCCTGACACTGTTGCCCAACGGAAACCCCAATGGTCACCAATGTCACAGGTGTTATTTTATAAGGGTCAACAAAGTCCTGGCGTAGGTTCGTAATTATATTGTTTGTACCGTATAAAACAGGCCTAAAAAGATATAACATCTATTTAGAAATACATAAAAATAATCTAATATTAACACACAATACAAAGATTACACATATCAATATCACAATTAAACGAAATAGGACGCGCTGCGGAAAACAAACAATACATATACATGTACATTAATAATATGAAGAATACGATAAAATTGCCTACCACAGTGTCCGATTAATTAATAAATATAAATATCCTTTTAAGTAATTATAAAGAGAACTAGATCTCTAAGTTAATTTATGCCATCTTAACTTATGAAAGTTATCGACGGTTATGTGGTAGAAAGGAATTTAGCGGGGAAGGAAGAAAAGGGTGAACGAATAACCCAATAGGAACTTTTCTCTCAATCTTCCTTTCATTCAAACATAAAACATAAAGAACGATTGGACGGAACCGTTGAACAGTACTCACACGAAAGCACGTGCGGCAGTTGGATAGCCTCGGCCGACTTCGTAGATATAAATTGTTAAATGTATAAATCCGAAATATTCCGATTCGCCCACCAACAGCAGACGTTACAAGGACAAACCAAAATTGCCGAAGACATATGAGAACAAACGGAAAAGTCGGCGCCTTCGCGATGCCAAATATACGTAGGCGTGTACTTTAACTATGGAACGGCGCATGTAAAATCAATATAGCTAAAAACTGACATATTGATACATGTCAAACTGTGACAAGTCTATAAGTTTAAGTTCATAATAAAAGAAATTACCTAAATTAAAAAAAACAAAAAACAACAGGACAATATTTAAAACGGCTATCATCACTTGGTTGGTTAAAACGTGAGGGATTTGATATGGAGCTATGTTCGGAACCATTCAAATCTCTGCGCGGAGATTGAAGGCAACCATCCACCAATATTACAAGTGCAGTGACTCTGGTCTTTAATACAAACATAACTTATTTTAAAGCACAAAATTAATAAATAAATGTTACTTCTTTTACTAAATCTAATAAATGTTCATATGAACAGTCCATTTAATATTTAAATATTTGTTTCGAAACCAAACGAAATAGAATCTGCCTCAAAGATTGTGCGCGACCAGAGTGAGTTTTATAAGAAAAATCGCACCATTTATACCCATGATTGAGTGAAAAACGACAAAAGCCGATATAAATCCCCCAAAATGTTCCAAAAACAAATAGTTAAATTTTGACTGCAAAGCGTAAAAAAAAAAACTATTGGAAACAAAAGCATAAATTAGTTTTCATAATAGAAATACAAGGTATGATTATTATACACAAATACAAATGCAGAACATTGAAAGGAGTAACATCAAACTTGACAGAAAACACGTGCTCGTATTCAGAACGTTAAAATACTCTTAACAGCAGCAGAATGCCAGCGAGGAGTAACAGGGAAAAGGCGACAGCTGGATTGGCCGCTGCAGAGGTTTCAGAGCCATTGCATAGGTTCTTGTTGCACCAACAGACTTCGCCTTTCACGCCACCGGCTGCTGATTAGTGCATCTTGTATCTGTCAAACCGGCTTGCAATTCCGTCGTCAAACATCTTCGTGTAGAGACTACAACACACAAACAACAGGGACACTGAAAGAACGTTCGCGTTAAAGCCTCTATAACGCTCAAAATCAACTAAAATTTCGTAAAATATTTCGTAAAATGTAATTAACAACTAAACAATCAGTGTTCCTTGTAGCAATAGCAAAAATGTCAACGCTAGATGTACTCTGGTTACATAGATTTAACAAGATATAAAATGATCTTTTTTAATTTTGTGTGGCACAATATATTCCATTTTAATTTCTCGTAACGATATCTATTCATACGACACACCAACACTAAATTGGTACATGAACACGTGTTGAATATATATATTGCATAGGAAAATGCATAAAAAACTACCCT
The DNA here is from genome assembly GCA_007657795.1 of Dreissena rostriformis. Lineage (NCBI taxonomy): Eukaryota > Metazoa > Mollusca > Bivalvia > Myida > Dreissenidae > Dreissena > Dreissena rostriformis. The sequence continues at coordinate 15,032 of VMBQ01004476.1, forward strand.
CCAGATGAATGTTACGATATTGTATATTCCGTGTTTGGCTACGGGGTACACTATTTCTTTGCAAAAGCGACATGTATTCAGTATTTAGTGCTAAAAAAATGTTAACAAAAACAAGCTTTAAGAAATTACGTAAAATAAAAGTGTTCCATATAACAAATACATGATATTAAGTTTTAAGTTAAGCTTACATGGTCCTTCGATTCCTGAGTAGGTTCCCGTCCATTTCTCACATTGTACGCAATCAGATCTGATAGTTACGCTTTTGCTAAACGGGTCATTGCACGTTTTATCCTCTGAACCATCACAATCATAGCAGTCGATCGCATCAACAGGAACTGAAATAACACACACAAAATGACTGCCAATGTTTTTCTTTATATTTTAATATTCTACCACTTTATTGTTGTATACCAATACACAAATGATTTAAAAGTAAACTTTTTTGTTTACGATTTTTGTTTTCTAAATAGCTTGCATGCAGCAAGGAATTGAATTTTCTGGAAGATTAGTGTCTCGACTTTCTTGATTGGATGATATCAGAAAAGAGCTTTTAAAAGTTATTTAGACCCATTCAAAGCGAGATAATACAGTGCGACTTTTTGTTTACTGCACATATGTGACGTCATGCGGTGCCTCCCTTGTTGGCTCATGCTTGTAATATACACGCAAACCATCGATGGCAATCGTTACAAACGCTTTATTATGTTCCAATATCGTTTGATGAAAATCAATAAGCGAAACTATATGTTTTAATATCTTTTTCATAAACCTTACTGTTATGTTGCTTGTTCTGAAACAATTCATACATATATATATATTTTTTAGATTGTCAATTTGTCAAAATTGTGAATAAGTCCCGTTAAATTCGAAAAACAGTTCGTAAATGTAGTACTTTCACCCCTTCCAGTGCTTTAATAACTCTCATTTATACATATTACCTACTTCGTGCATTTTGTTAAACTTCATAATTTAAAGGTATTAGATATACGCATCAATAACAGAAAACAAGTGATTGGTTTGCGATTAATATACACAATAGCCTTTACTCACATACATTAAAACAACACGAAATAAATTATGCATTAATGTCCATGAAATTTGAACAAAATCTACTTACAAACTAAAGCACCGAACACCAAAAGCAGGCATAAACATTTAGTAAGCATTTTAAACTTCTAGCAACGTATCCACACGCAATTTCTGTTTGACTGTAAATGCCTGTGCCTTATAGCAGCCCCCTCCCCCGAACATCTACTACAAATATGCACAGTCTGTAACTTTTTACCACTCAGCTTTTCTCAGCCAGGTAGTGTCTGAAACAGTTAGAAAACAAGCATGAGTTGCCGTGAACAAATTGAAAATGACCACGGACTAACAGAATCATGATTCCTAGGTAATTAATTACCCTCTCACTGTACTCTAGGCTAGACGATAATATCAGAGGTCAGTGATAAAAGCTAGTTGAACTGTTTGATATATTTTATTTCACAGTAGGAGTATTAAATGCATGTTTTCAACAATTTACACAAAATATGTAATTAAAATGGGAACTAAATATAAAAGCAAGATTCCATAATAATACACTTTATATAATCATATTAAAGATATTTTAACACAGATCAAATGATAATCTATGAAAACAATAGAGAAATAATTTCAATTATAAGTTTCTGAAGATAGAAATCAGAATCAGAATAACCTTCAAAATCAAGATTTACCTTTCTTATTTGCATAGTTCATTTATCAAGATTTAATCATTTTCAGGCTTTATGTATTAAAACGATGTCAGAAATTTGAAAATAAAACGGTAATGAATGATACACAATATTGATGAAACAAAATTCTCAAACTCGTACATGTATAAATTTGATACATTTTCATATTTCTAAATTGTTTACTGTAAAATAGCCTACTGTTGAATAATATGTATATAAAATTATATACGGTAAACGGCATTACCCAATATGTACAGTATTAACGTGTATATGCTCTTGAAAGTATTGTCTTAGCATTTAATTAAAAATCACTTAACCAGTGATGAAAATGTAGTTTGAGAAAACGACCACAGACGCTAATAAGTGATAGACGTAGTTGGCACAATGAAACAAAATTCACAATGCTTAGTTTGCGCGGTAATAAAACTTTGATACATTTCCATTCTTCTAAATTTCTACTATGTTCTACTATGTTAAAAATAGCATACTTCAGTACTGTTATAGAATGTTAAATAATAGATTATATATATATACAAGCAAATGACAATACCAATATATACAGTATGTTCTTGGCATTTTATTAAATACCACTTAACCAGTGAAAAACAATGTAATTTAAATGGAGACTTCATATCAAAACAATAGCTTTTATAACAGTTCACTTATGTGCATATCAACGACATTGTAACAAATAAATAATTTGAACTATAAGCTAGTTCAGATACAAACGAATAAACCTCGAAATCAAGATATATATTTCTTATTGCTGGAGTTAAAGATTTAAACCAATAGAAGCTCACAAAACTGCCACAGTGTTTATAATGGGGCTTATCAGTCATGTCGTGTCAGAATCGCATGTGCATGCTGGCAGATAGAGAAATTATTTTCTTGGATCATACATTTTTGGTCAGTTAGGCTATCCATGGCTAATAATAACAATTCGGCATCACGCTGTGCTAGAAATCAGAGAATTCTCTGGGAAGGTGGTAAACTATTTGAGAGTGTACAGTTCAACGCCTTTCATTAGCCTGTTAGCTCTTGTTCAGGGTTGTCTAGGTAACCTTCCCTCACAATGCGTCACACCTGAATTAACGTGCTGAGCAATGAAGATACTCGCTCGGGGAAGGGCAAAAGGTAGCGCAAAGATGTGCATTGATAGAGCTTTGGGTAGAGCGTTCGTGATTGAGTAATATCACTCTCCAAAGTTGTCGTTCCATGCTCTCGCATACAATCGATCGATCGAACTATGCTGCATCCAGTAGCAGGTCAGCACATAAGATAGTCGTGATGACTCGGCGATGACCTGTAAATAAACTCTGACATTCACACACGCTGCATCCAGTCACATCTCTGCACGGAGGTTAATTGGTGTAATGTTAGAAGGAATTGTTAAAAGGGGAATTACTGATCTTAGCGTCTCAGTTTTGTTTTGGATAAAACTAAATCAACTTATTGTTTATTAATTATTAACATATATTAATGTACTGTATTATAATGAAACGTTGCCACATGAATCACATTAATCACAAACACGATTCTTGTCTTAGGACAAATAAATGTGTTTTCTTTTCTTAATAATAAGTATACCTGATACTTTCACTATCGTGATACATCTCCGGAATCCTCCTGCAATAAATCGTCTGCTGATCGAGGGGATACTTTCAGTCAGAAATATTACTATATTTAGTAACATGACATTGAACAGTGCTCGCAATATAAAGGGGCACACAAAACTGTATTGATGCCAAGAGTTTAGTGTAAAACTGTTCTATCCACCAAGCCTTTTCATTAGAGATAAATTTTGTATATCTGAAAACGCAGTAAAACAGCGTTACATGCTATACTACAAAGACACGGTCATGTTTCCAACGTTCTGGGGGATTATGCTCAAATCAGCCAATGGAAGAAATGAAGTGTATTCATTCGTATCTCGCCGTGGGAAATTTTATTTGAATGTTATTGGACACTTACAAAGGTCAGGTAAAGGTGAAAAGCTAGGTTAGACAGCTACGCCGAAAAAAAGACATAATGTACATGTTTATTAAAGCAGAAGTCATGACATGGGTCGGCCACAAGGTAGCTTTGGCCTGTGATAACCATTAAATATGGTTATTTAAAATTCATAGAAATTGTTACTATGGCACAACAGTTTTGATGTGACTGTTTGTTTCCCATATGGCCTTCTATCCACATACCAAGTTTCATAAACCTAGCTTATGATATTGCTGGATCAAAATTGGGACAGAACACGGACAGACAGCAGTCTCGGCTAAAAGGTCTACCAGATACCAGTCCGAACATAAAATTGCCGGAACGAAAAAGACATGTACATGTTAACAAGTTAATATTTTACTTGACTGTTAAATGAACAATTGCTGACAACACGACCTGTCTAATTCTTTACGCATGACAAAGGTACACTTCAAACACAGGCACATTTTCTTATATGATTTTCTATAACAATCACTGGCACTACATGAAGCTGATTGTCAGAATATATCTCCTAAAAAAACGTCTTTTTGCCTTCACTGAAAAGGTACATGCTCAAACCCCATTCAACTGCATTTTATTATTAAAGCCCCATTACTACTTAAAAACAACGAAAATTCGTACAATGTTTTAAGTTAAATAAAGTTAAACAATTACAAATCAGTGTTCCTTATGGCAATTGCCGAAATTTCAACGCCAGATGTGGTCTGGTAACATAGTTGTTTGTAGATACAAAATGCTCGTTTACAAAAAAAAATCATATTTACATGTGTAATTCCATTTTAATTTCCCGCAACGATATCTATTCATACAACACATGAACACTAACATGGTACCATTTTAGTGTTCATGTGTCGTATGAATAGATATTTTCGGGAAATTAAAATGGAATTAATTGTGTCACAAATAATTAAAAACGAGCATTTTATATGTACAAAAATCTATGTTACCAGAGCACATCTAACGTTGAAATGTTGGCTATTGCTATAAGCAACACTGATTATTTATATGTTAACTTTATTTTACGAAATATATTACGAAATTGTCGTTGATTTTTGAGCGTTATAGAGGCTTTTATATTATTTCTGAGAACATTAATACAAAATTTAAAGCTCATTTTCAAAAGTGAGTTTGTGCTCGTCACTGCATATGTCTTTGGAGATATTGACAATGTTTTTTTTTTATTAATTCACATTATCCATGATTCTTTAATTAAAATTAAGTGTTGCATTGTAATGAAACCTGTAACCTACTATTCGCCTTCATGCATAAGGTTCGCTCCATTATTTTTTCATTTCTCCAAAGAGTTTTTTTTATAATTATATTTGGAAGAAGTAAACAAGTTTCCCAGACCAAAACATCAAACGGGTTCGTTTCTCAAAAACGTTCGGGCTCCAATACAGGGTAAATTGTGAGTTTTACCCATTCCATTCATAATATAGGTGTGTATCTCACATACAAGTTATTAATACATGACAACTCAGAAGTGTACAATACACTTCGGGATTACTGATTTCTCCAAACTCCAAAACTCGTCAATGTTGATCATGTAAACTTCGGAAAAATGTAATTTTGGCATGGAAAAGGATGAAATTCGCTGAAAGGAGGCAAATTATTTCTGCACAGTTACGTTATGCATTCGTTAGTATCTTAAACATAAATATTTGTAATGGAAGTATAAGAAGGGGAACATTAAAACAATTTTGAAACATGAACTATTGCACGTATTGAAACCTTCTGTGGATACAACAGTTTCTTTTTCAATCCTTGATTGTATAAAGAGCATTTTACGAAATACCACACGATCACGATTCTGATGTCATTTATTTGGATCTAAAATTTATAACCTGAATGCAAACACTCTTCAACTGATAAATGTTGTAGATCAAATTTAATGTTATGTTTGGATATTAAGCCATATTCAGCAGTCACATAACAGTGGTCAGTACAACAAGGCTTACTTCTCCTGGGTAAACTAGTGTACCAGTAGTGGGTGTACACGCTTATGCCAGACACTGACAACTGCCCTACTTGAAAGTATTTCCATTATAAAATAGCATATCAGAATAGCAGAAACAATACATGACAGAGCTGACTGTTTAGCATCTGATAAAACATGAAATAATACCTATTTATTTTCGATGTTTATTTTACAGTAAGACCTACTTAACTACATAACAATACATGTGTATAATTAATATTTATTATAAGAACATTTAATTGAACGTCTGCGGAAAAACACAAGTTTTCGGAGATAAATATAACAGTAATAATAATCATAAAGCACTTTTATAAGAATGAGTTGAGAAAACAAAACAATAAAATAAATGCACTGAAATCAAATCACTGATCTCACATAAAGGAAATAAGATACCTACAACTTTGCAATTAGTCGCATACCATTTGATGAATATATTTAGAGCAATAACTCAGAAGGTATGAAATGCAAAGTAATGGTTCTGAACAAAGAGATCTATCTATGTATGAAGTTGATAGCTTTCATAGTCTTAAAGAATCCAGTTCTAGAAAAGAAATACTATGACATAAACAAGGGTAATAACTGCATAACTATGTGATGAGGAGCATTCTACATGTGCAAGTTTAGAATTGAAAGCTTTGATAGCACGAGAAAGAATTATACTTAAGTTGAGACAAAAATTAAGTATGAAAACAAAGAAAGGGAATTATCACCAAACGTGTGTGATGCATAACAACAATTTGTACACTATGCACTTCTCAAATAGATCTATGTTACGATGAAGTTTCTTCAACTGTTTAAAGAGTTATGCTGCAGACAAGGCAAGTGGACACTGCTGCCGATACTAGTAACTCCCATAAGATGCCTGTTGACACAAAAAGGATGAATTTTACAAACAAAGATATTATAGAAGATAGTGAGACCATTAACAATCGACGTAAATAACAGATTTTATACAAACAAGGATCCGAAGGAACTAAGCTGTTTTGATAACCGTTGGGGATATTTGGTGAATCATTTTAAAACTCGATCAAGATATAATGAGAACAAATATTCTGAGCAAGTTTCATAATGATTGAGAAAAATGAGTGCCCGCCAGCCTTTAATTTTTTTAATTTGACCCAGTGACCTGTTTATGCAACAACTTTTTCCAGTTTTGAATTCGACCAAGATATCATTGCGACACATGTTCTTAAAAAATGTCATGAAGATTGGGCAAATATACGGCCTCTAGAGTGTTCAACAACTTTTTCTTTAATTCCACGTTGTGACCTTATTTAACTACTTTTAACCCAACGTGACCAAGTTTAAAGTCGGCCGAGTATCATTGGGACACATTGTTTTTGCAAATTCAATTTGACCTACAGACCAAGTTTTTCGCACTACGAGACCCAATTTTGAACTCAATCAAGATATCATTTGGACAAATGCAGTGACGAATTGTCAAGACGATTGTGCAATAAATAGCTGTCCTTCCACCCGGTTACTATGTTTTCAACAGACTGGAACCGTTTCAAACAAGTTTCATAAAGATGCGAGAATGGCAATAATTGTGACCTTTACAGTGCACACAGGGTTTTACTATAGCCAAATCAGGAAAACTGCCCTATAATCAGTTATAATTATCAAGCAAACATTAAAACAAGTAAAGAAGGTTGCACGCTAACCGCATTAATTATGCACACGCTCTTAAGCCAATAATGCAAAACATTACTATATTTCAAAGTACATGTACATTCGTTGGTAATTGACAATGCTTTCCAACTATTCAACGGAATGTTTCAACACTCGCTAAGCAATCAGAGACAGGAAAGCCCCATCCCCGTTATTAACCCCAGATAGCACAAATTTTTTAACCTCTATTTCCGCAAGAAATATGGCGTAGCGAGTTTGAAAACATTCCGTTGAAAAGTTGGAAAGCTAATTCTCGCAATATTTATGATTTCGAGAGATATGTATGTTAGTAAGTGTTAACTAAGTTTAATTCTGATTGTATGAGATGTGTAATTACAGTATGAATGACTGTCAAACCGAATCATGCATGCTTGCAATGTGTTTCGTGGTAGCCAGATCGATTCTAGCAAATGTTTTTGCAAGCTTGCTGTTTGATGACCGCTTGACGATAGTCTTGTGTGAACAGACATCGATTTATTCCTGTAGTATGGAGTCTTTTGCGTTTTTTCATACCAAGGTTTTGAAAATCGATTTTGAATTGATGGCGCAGTGAGCTCCGGAAATGGGCTGGTGTGCCGAGATCAGCATTTCAAGGCTTTAAGTCACATACCTTGTCATATGTAAGTAAAAAATAACAATTTTCGACTGACTTTTTGTGTTGTTATTGTGTTTAACAAATGGACAATTTTGGGAGTTTTGCAAGGGGGTAGCTTCATTGCGATTTATTTTGTTGAATAATTTCTAACACAACGTTTTCCAATATAACAGTGTCAAAGCAAAGCCCGACGGCTTTGCTCACAACTATAGGTAAGTGGTCCTACGTGGTCGGTTGTCAGACGTAGACTGCCATTTACCGAAAATTGAAAATTCAAAGCTGACAAAACATGGCCGTATACATTTTCTGATTGGTCAAATATAAATATGTCGGTTGACCGACTCACTTATGTTACGATTCAATGACGCGCAGAAACCTACTAGACCAAATTATCATTTTGACCCTTGCTGACAGGATGTTTAGAAAAAATTGATGGCTGATCAAGATTAGTATACCCTCGGCCATTCAGACGGTGTTTCATAACTAATCGTTTGACATCTTCAACGTATATACCTTTAGGCATGGCCATAACAGAGTGCATTTAATGTTAACATATTAACGTTCTCTTTCTTATGATTTGGGAATTCTTTATAATTAAATATCTATTAAACATTTCCAAAATTCAAGAATTCTATTTATGATATTATGGCTGTTGTGTGATAAAAGATGTTTTAATAATTTTCTACAATTCAATTGTTTTATGTAAACAATGATGCCCCTAAATACTGGTTATGTTACAGCAGCTGTGGGGAGGTGGGTAGCTGTGGTGGGGTTGCAGCTAATGATATACAGAGAATATACATTAAACAAGTAATTAAGTAATAATTACGAAGGATTTTTACGACACTGTGTTATTACTGGTTAATAGTCTTATGATGCATATTGTGTATATCTAGCAGAATTAGTTTATATTTTAATTATAGCCTCGATAGCTCGAGTAGAACACTGGACTGGCTACGCCACTGCGCGATGTCGCATACGGGTCTTTGCGACCTCGTTTGACACTATGTACAGTCAATCTTATAGATTGCCCCGTGTGCAGGTTTACAGCCTAATAGTGTGAAAATTAACTGGATATTACTCAACAGATTGAGGTAAGGCTTTTTACAATTGGAAAGTACGTAATATTACAGACAATAAACATTAAAGTTATATGCGTTTGATAGTTTCGTTTGAACTTGACTTGTGAATAAATCAAGTAAGAAAGTTTGGACCAGGCAAGCAGATACGACACGTGTATCTTACGATAATCCGCATGTACACTGTATAATACAATTTATTTTATGTGATTATTAAATCAGAAATTAGTATAAATATATATATATATATATACAAGACGACGGACGCCTGACATAAGGTGATCACAATAGCTGACATGGAGTACTTCACGCTCATGCCAGCTCGAATGGTCTTCAAATGATTTTATAAGTTCGTTTCATTTTATAACATGTCATTAATTAACTATTTGTACGATTGTTAACAGAAGTGTTGCTATTAATAGTTGAAATGAAAGTGTTCTACGCGACCATTTGTATCATACTTAAAATGAATGGCCATGACAAGTCAACGGAAGTTGATTAGGAACTTTGCCTAATGAATTACTATTAATAACGGGAGGTAATTTCGAAGAAATGTCACCTAGATTTGGGAGGGTCTATTAAACTGAAAAAATAATAGGTTTAAACTAAACCTTATTTCTTGCCTATTTTAAAAATTTCTCCAAAATTTATAAACACGGCTCGGCCGATAAGGTTGGCAATTTGCTTGTTTTATTAAAGGGGCATACTAACGAGGGCTGTACAATACTTCTCGCAAAACAAACGACATGCATATCAAACGAAAATATAACATTGTTTAACATTATTCCTTATCGGGAATGTGATTTTGCTTGTTTTGATATTATTCATACAATCTTTTGTATCTATGACTTTTTTTAATTGTAATTTTGCCAAATTTCGAACAATTCCTTTTAATGCATGCTTTTTCTGCCTATTGATTGATTGCATTTCGTAGTGCAACAGCTGTTGTAAACATTCATTGGCGACGGCAGCTGTTTAACGGTGGGGCGTTGCGGAACACGTGTAGCCTTAATTGCCAGATTTTAACATTTCTTTGCATACTTATGCAAGAGGACAAAATATAGTAAAAGCACATGTAGTTAAAAGTTGTTTTAATGAGAACGCAACAACTTCGAGATAACACTTTCGTCTGATTTTTTATTTTTTCTATATGTCATAATTTGGTAAATTTAATAGTATTTATTCACTTGTAAACAATTGCCAGTATTGTAAATGCACATAATACATTCTATGACAACAAATGCAATGTTAAAAAATCATAATAATGATCTATGCAATATGGCTTTCGCTCGAAAGCCTTTGAAACTACGTGACATAGCACATACATTCATCACTAAATAACATCTAAACAAATTTTCCACAAATCGACGCTCTCGATTCGTTTGTGAAGGCAAATTCAATCTTGAAAGCAGACGAGTCCACTAGGGTTAAAGGAATATTGTACTTGATATTTCTTTCCTAACGAACATTGAGGGAAGTTAAAAAAATGATTGGTTACAAGAACCGGTTGGGACTTGAATATTTTGCTTAAGTGAAATCTTGAAGTAAGGTAAGATTTGAGTTATACAATTACATCATTTATCAAAGGCGGACTGTTCAACTCATTCTTTAAAATTGCAATCAAAGGCAGTTTTCCATGATTGTTAATACTCGAAACACATAAAACACTTTTTTAACCTTTTAACCCATCGTATTCTTTAAAAAGTTAAATCTCCGAACACCCAGGCACTAATTAGCGTAAATATATGACGTGCTTGGTGGATGATCAATTAACTGATCTGTTAACGACCACCGACTATACACATGGGGGTGACTCAATTTTCTTATTTCAGATAATGGGTCTTGGGTTTTATACAAGCCCATTACATACCGTCCCATTTCCGACGCCCTTGACATTAACATATTAAGAACACTATTATACACATGTTCCAGTGATGTTTGTTTGCGCGACAAATCAAATCTAGGTTATGTAGGTTACATAAATATAATGTTTATATGATCTGGGTTAAATAATGAAAAATACTATCTGCAGTGTAAAGTGTATGGAAATGCTAAATAATGTGGTGTTTTTAAATGGTATACATGTTATATGAAAAGTTAACGTCGGGTACATATCTTTGTAAACAAACCGTTGCAAATAATAAAAGGCTACAAACGCTCATTCTACTTCAATAAGATTAAACATATTATGTTCTAACTATTACTTCAAATAATGCGGTCTTTTCTCTTGTTCTCATTGCAGTGGTAGATACGGTTGGTACCTTGATAATAAAGGTAAGAAATATTCATATTAATTACCTTCTAATTAATTCTCTATGAACTTTTTCCCAAATTACATAATAATATTTTCATCTCGTTATCAGTGTTTTCCTCGTCAATTATACATTTTAAGTCATATGTTTATGAATACATCTGTGTCATTATCATTATCAACTAGAACAAAAACAATATCACCATTATGCAACTCATCATTTCTTCCAAATATATATGCATTGCAGGTTACAGCATGGGTCAAAATCTAAGTAGTGAAGCATACGGCATTGATGGATGCGCGGGATGTGGAGTGAGGCTCCCGCCTGCCAATCCATATTCAGATTTCATTGCAGCGATGCAAGGAACCCAAACTATGACATATTGCTTTTGGACACCAACACGAAATCCAGTAATTATTACAAGTTCAGTAAACATAGGTTTGACCTCACCACCTTCCGTCACTGTAGGGACTGAAAAGGCTGTTCAAATCACAGAAGGAATAAGGTTATTTAAATATTTTAGGACCGTAGGCTCTTCGGAATATTGGTGTTCCAAGTGTTTTGCCATTAACAAACGTCAAATTGCTCGGTCAGTTTTCTTTGAGTTATTAGGCACTGGAGAAATAGTCTCACCAGACATGGCATTTGTGAAGATTATTGATAAAAACCAATAAAGATTTACTCTAAGACGAAATATGTGACATGCAAGTTTTAATTATTTTGGAAGTGTCGGAATGCTGTACAGACTCATATAATGAAAACTATGCTGAAGTTTATGTTCATGCTTCTATCATCACTTTTTAAAGATCTGTAACATGTACCTTATGTTTGTGATTTAATAATAACGTTATTTTAGATTTATCGTTGATAATCGGCTATTAAAAACGACTGTAGTAATTATGCGAAGGAATTAAACGATCACATATCGAAATGAAAAACAAAAATGGCCGATAAACGGGCAATTTTAGAGCGAAAATAATTTTGAAACTCAAATTATATGACCAATATGCTTTCACTTGTATTAGAAACTTATTTTATTATAGTGTTGGTTCATTATTTTAACTTTGCAAACTGTTACCTTGGATGTTGCTTCATCTGATTCTTAGCTTAACTGTTAGTCTGTAGTCTGTAATGTATCTAACTTGTTTGTCGATTGTATTGTTTATTGGTTTGCTTCGCTTAGTTAACTACGTTTCACTTTACTTTACTATTATTTGTATATGTACTCAATGAAAAGCTAATTATTTAAATTCAAGTTGTGTGTTTGTATGTTTTATGTGAATGAATCAGGAGGTCAGTGTAGTTTCAGTCATCTTTCATTAACATGATAGCATGTGTCTTTGGCTTGTGGGTGCATTCCATTTTCTCTAAATTGTAATGGGTGAAACAAAGCAACAATAAATAAATCATACAGGCTTGGGAAATAAAAAATAAAACATCTTTATGTGTCGCTTTAAAGTGTTCGTCTTCCCCAAACGTTAAGAATCACATGTTTCATGTATCATAACTATTAATACAGCACAGTCCAATATAGCTCATTGAACAAATACAAATGCATTCTTGCAATTTTAAAGAACAGAACAGAACATGTGTTTTATTATGACTTGCACAATGTACATCGTCAGTATAACAAAACAAACAAATCATTATTACGATTCATGTCACCTTAATCATATAATATATAATTTCAGTACATACGGTATATAATAAAGTGCATTAAGTCATATAAAACATAATGTCAGTACATACGGTATTCAATGAAGTACATACGGTATACCTGGTCTTTGTTTAAACATATTACATTTGATTATTTTATTCAAAAATATTGTAACAGGATTTGTAAGTATGTGTCTTTATTTAAGAGGATGAACTTACATTTAACAATGTGTTTCTTTTATTTAATGCGTATTTAATAAAAAGAGAAATTTTAATTAATTTGGTCTTTTTATCAATGCTCAACATTTCCAAAAATGTAAACATCGACGGGCGTTGGTTATAGTACTTTGGTACATATTGTTTGCGAATCTCCTCTAAAAATGGACATACAAGAATGAAATGATATTCATCTTCAATATCTTTTGAATTACAAAATAAACAATAACGCTGATCCCTAGCAATTTTATTTCTACCATATCTACCAGTTTGTATTATCAGTGGTTGAACCGATAGTCTTAGTATACAGAAAAACATTCTTAGGCTGCTAGGTAGTAAATCTAGGTATGATTCGCAATTAAAATAGTTTTTGAAAAGGACATATATAGTAAGAACATGGTTTGTCTGCATGTTTTGTGACCATTCTTGAATGAAATTGTCTTGGAAACGTTGTTTGAAAATACAGATACAAGATTTAAAATCGACATTGTCAGGACCTTCAAAGACATAACAGAAACCATAATTGTTCAGCAGTAACTTTACATTATATACCGAATTGTTAAAGCCATTGTTACAATCTTCCTCGACTTGTTCATAAACCTTTTTAATAATAATATTACCTGTATTTATAATTTTACTCCAGTATTTAATAATTTTTAGATACCTTGCAATGAACAGAGGGTGCCGATCTAATTCCCCATATACGCCCGCATTAGATGCATTAGATTTAAGTTTTAAAATACGTTTGCAAAATTTAAGGTGTATTCTCTCTAGTTCTTTTGATGGTTTGGATCCCCATACCTCTGCTGAATAGGTAAGTATAGAAGCAACAAATGAATAAAAGAGTTGACACAATATCTTTGGCATTAGTTCGTACTTTTTACAATGTTGCAGTAATATGTTTAATGCCTTAATAGCTTTACCTGCTAAATATTCTTGGTTCAGATTAAATTCCCAGTGTAGTTGAAAACAGTACAAAGATTATTAAAATCGTCTACAACCATTAATTCTTTGCCATCGAAGTTGCATTTTTCATTTGACAACAGTCTGTCCCTCTTTCTGAAAACCATAATTTTTGTTTTGGCTGTGTTAACCGTAAGTCCCCATGTTTTACAATATGAGTGCAAATGATTAATATTGGTTTGCAATTCCTCAGTGGATTTCGCAAAAAAATGACATATCATCTTCAAAAAGTAAAAGCATTTACACAATATCGTCCATTACTAAACCAGAATTGGGTTCATTCTGCAAATAAAGTTCAAGGTCATAAACGAAGAATGAAAACAAAATCGGCGAGCGTACCTCACCTTGCCCCAGACCAACTGCATTTTCAAAAAAATCGGAATAGGTGTTACATGGTTTTACACATGATTGTACTTTCTGATACATGATTCTGAACAATTTACCGTGATTTCCGGATTTGTACATTTTCATTTTCAACCAAACGGCATTCCGATCGATTTAGTCAAATCATTTAAACATATCAACAAAAATAACGTAAAGGCGTTTATTTTGGTAAAGATATTTTTGAATGACAAGAGTATAAAAACGGCATCAACGGTTGATCTTCCTTTCCGAAATCCGAACTGAGCGTGCGAAATACTATTATTTTCGTTACAAAAAGATTCAATGCGCTTGTTTATTACATTGGTAAATAACTTAGACAAACAGCTTACAAGTGTTACACCTCGGTAGTTACTAGCATTTTCCGTATCCTTCTTTTTATGTAAAGGTACAATTTCCCCCCTCGGTCCACTTATCACGAAAACACCTCGAGTTAAAAAAAAACATTAAATAGATCACACAAATGTGATCCTAAAATATCCACGCTTTCCATAAAATAATCATTTAGCAGATTATCATAGCCACAGGTTTATCAATTTCCGGAAACGGGACATCACAGTTATTAAAATCATGTGAGCGATACAATTGCTCAGCCTCGTCATTTGAGGATTGCGAAATATCATTACTTAGAGTAGGAAATAGTTATAAAAACATCATTAGAAGTTTTGTTACTCTTTCTACTTTTATTATGTTTAAAATGCTTCCAAAACTCCCTAGCTTTAGCTTGCTTTAATCTCTCTAATTCGCAAAGCTTATTATTTTCAAATAACCGTTTCTTGTTATTTATTAAAGATTTATAATTAGATTTTTGCGCGCAAAGTAAATGTCTACTCTCTGTTGTTTTGCACAAATTAAAATTTCTCAGAGTTTGTAAATATATATTTTTAGCTTGAACACATTCATTGTCGAACCAGTCCGCATGCTTAACATGCGCTACATCGTTATAAGAAACATTCATATGCAATGAATTGTTTAAAAAAAAAGGATCGGCTTCTTCATGCATAGTTGTAGAATTAAACGAGACTTAACTGTAAGTTGAAGTTCAATTGTAATTCTATGAGTAGTAGAAGTAAGGAGGGGTGAAATCTGAACTGCCCCCTCTTTTGGAAGTTGTTTGAGTCCGGGTAGTTGGAAGGCCCTTGAAGTGGGGAAATATATGACAGGTTTCCTACTCTACTGGTACCTCGATCAGAGTAGCCCCTATAACCACGGCCGCGACTACGAGATATTCCTCTAAAGGGCTGCCTGCCTCTTGTGCGATTAAACTTGTTAAGTTTATTGCTCATTTTGGCAATGTCCTCAATCTCTCGAGCAGTTTTAGAAAAGTCATCCCCGAATAGTAGGCTTGTGCATGGTGCACTATGGTTGCACAGATGCACATATTCATTCCTTATCTCGGGCTTTAAGAAATCCCGCCTTGTCAGAACAATGTGTTTGTTAGCGTGTCCGAACAATGCTAAGTCCTCATTGCAGTTTTCGATCACCTCTCCATACTTGGGATTTTTTTTCCAGAACGGCCATTTGATTTATGGCTTTCACCAATATGGTCGCCTCTTTGACCGCGGACGTTTCAATATTTTGAAGCTTTTTATCATTCGTTCTAGCTGATGAAGACAATACATCCCAAATTAGATGATTTTTTTTACTGTCACTAGGCCATCACAATTTTCTGGTCGGGCATTTCTTTCATCTTTAACTAGTTCCTCATTTCTAGTCTCATCAATGCCATTTTTGAATAACTCGTTAGTATTTTCCGCCAGAGTTTCATTAATGTTATGGTCACAGACTTCAACAGTCTTGAACTTTTTCGTCGTGTTAGAAAATCTCGAATTTTCCGATGCCTTCCTTTTCTCTCCATGCACAACATCCGACGGCATTTCATCACAGGGGGATTCTTCTTCATAGAATTCTTCCTCTTCTTCACAGAAGCCTTCATACGTTATTGCTTTTTCAAACTCGTCGAGTCCGTCGCAAATTCCCGTCAAGCGGCCATCATTCTTTTCAATGATAGCTGGTCATTCTTCATGAATGCCAGAATTGTCTCATTTACTTCTTACGATTTGTTAATACCCGTCGAGGGAATAGAAGGCGTCGGCTTTTTACACGCTCGTTTCCCCTTGTCCTCTGTGACAACTGGGGTCTCTGACGGTTTTGATGGTTTTTCTTTTTTATCCGCCATTTTGAATGTCCGAAATTTGAAGCACCACGTTCACCGATCGGAAATAACGAACTAATTCCTTGTTTTTAACAAACATTTTACCCTTTGTACGACAGTTAAAGTTTACACAAGCTACGCTAATTTTATTGTATTAAATGACAATTTGCACCCATTAAACTTTAAATTTCCAATTTTGTGCAGCGCACATCAAGTCAAGTCAAGTTATATTTATTTATAAAGTCGGGTATTTCAAACATGATAACACAAGAGCTTTTTAAGCCGACTTACACATAACATTACATGATAACAACATGATATATAGAACATACAATAAAAACATAGTTATAAACAAACAAAAAAGAAACAATCATGTAGTTGAGAAAACAGAGAATATGAGTATGAATAAAATATTGCTTTAAAAGACTAGAGGTAACTTAATACATGTATTACTTTAAAAGACTAGCGCTTACATGTACTTAAAATATCAGACAAATTTAGTAATGCCAAGCTTAGTTATGAACAAATGAATAGTGTACAAAGCATGCAATCATGAAAGGACAATTTTTAAAATAAAAAGCAGTACAAATAGGAAAACCAAGGAACATAAAACATATTTAACATAACAAGACACCCCAGTAGATATAGAAACATATATTAAAACATATTTAACATAACAAGACAACCCAGGAACATATATTAAGCAAGCTAAAACATAAGATGGCAGCTAAAACAAAACATAGAACATAAATTTCAAAAGCTATATAATCTCATTAAGAAAAATCGCAGCTAACAAGATGTTGTATAATTTTAAGATTACACAAAAAAAACATTAATACTAAGAACTCTATGACTTTTTAAAATATACATACATATTATATATATATATATATATATAACAACAACAACAACAACAACAACAACAACAACAACAACAACAAAGGTTAATTGTGATATACAGGCCGCCGGCCCCTGACACAGTTATAGAACATAATTATATATATACAAAAGCATGTGTGCACATATCATCATCAAACATGAATTGGTATTGGTAAAACATATTTTAAAAAGGTTTTGAATGATAAGTAGCTACCCTACAACGTAAGTAACTCTTTACGTCTAACAAATGCAAGGTAAATATACGATGCTAGGTCCTTAATATAAGTTTCATTTCGACTTGACATTAATATATACAATTTCATTACATTGGGATTTAAAAGAAACTTTCTCGGAATAAATCGTGCCCTTAAATCCTTAAACATTGGACAGATAAAAACAAAATGATATTTTGACTTGTTTTGAATTACAAACTTTACAAATTCTTACATGTATTGGAATATTAAAATACCGGCCCCATTCTATTTCAAGTTCATGGTAACCTGATCTAAATTGTGAATAACAATGCCTGTATTTTCTTATACATAGAATGGCAAGGTACCTTTAATGACTGTACGAGGACTTTATATGTTTATACAAACTCAGTTTTGTTGAATTAGTTTCTCTCCATGATTGGTAGTATTAGTCTCTGAGCCGCATCGTACATTCGTTTAAGAAAGTGTTTAATGTGGAACATGACCGTTGTTCCAAACGTATCCAAATCCATTTTCATGCAATAAACGTTTAATTTACGTTGCCCAATTCACAGTTAGATGGACCTTGGTATCAACCAAATAATCGTTACATTTTCGTACATATCTAGAGTCAGGCATTTTAAGTATTTTAAGCCAGAATTTTAAGCACCTTATCTGCGAATTAATAAATGACGGGTAACGACCACAGTCACCAAGTTTGACGGAATTTGGTGATTTTTCATTTCAGCATGCGTATCTGTTGCAAGCATAACGTTGTATTTGTTCTATACAATCTCTAGTTTTGGAACCCCACAATTCACACCCGTATAGTAATATTGGCACAACTTTTGAGTCAAACAGTTTAAAGAAAATTGAATTTGGCAGTTGGCCATAATTGGACATAGATGATAGAATACTGTTTATGTCCCGTTTACCTTTAATACTATTTGCCTCAGCCATAAGCGACAAGGACGAAGAAAACGATACACCGACATAAGTGTATGTCTGTTCCACGGGCAACAAATTACCGGTATTGTACCATTTCTCATTTGTTGCTAGGCGACCGCCGTTTTTGAATACTACAACTTTAGTTTTACTGATATTTACAGTTAATTAAAAATCGGTACAAAAATCGTAAAGTAGGTTTAGTTGTCTTTGTTGGCCAACTACTGTGTCGGCAAGAAGTGCGACGTCGTCAGCGAACATAAGGCTGAAAATTTCAATATCACACAGTTTAAGCTGAATCCCACGTGCGCCTTTATTTTTTAGGTACGTTATTAGTTCTTTTATATAAAATGTAAACAATTTCGGCGAAGCCGAACAGCCCTGTTTTAAGCCTATGTTACTCTCAAATTTCTCCGTTAATCCAACGCTAGTGCGAACGCGCGCTCTCACGGTTTTATACATCCCTTTTAGCACATTTAGTAAGTTACATTTGATAAGTCAATAAACGCTACATAGAGTTTTCGGCGCTTTTGCGATGCGGTTTTATAAATCAAAGTCTGAAGCACAAAGGCGTTGTCAGTAGTTGAATAACCCTCCCTTAAGCCCGCTTGTGACTCGTCTATTTTTGAGTAAACATTTGCGAAAAAAGTCAAGCGTCTATTTATAATGTCAGTAAATATTTTGCCAAATATGTCTAGTAGTGAAATTCCTCTATAATTAGAAGGCGATATGATATCACCTTTTTGTGGATTGGGATTATAATAGCGGAGCACCAGCAATCTGGTTATACGCCTGTGCAAAATATTCGATTGAAAAGCGCTAACATTACTGGCATAATTGTTCCGTGCGCCTGGATGAAAAACTTAGGAGGTATTCCATCTGGCCCGGCGCTTTTTGACGCATTTAGGCTTATAACGCTATTTAATATTTCTTAATCCGTTATTTCATCATTGAATATAGCGTCTTCGATTTCGCTTAGCTCGTCATTGGGAAGATTAACAAGAATATCCACGCAATCTAAATTCGCGCTAAACAAGGATTCAAAGTGTTCGTACCAATCACTTTCGGAAATATTCGCGGTGTTCATGGCGTTTTGTCTTCCGGTTAAGAATTTCATTTTTTTCCAAAATGATCTCGGACAATTAACNGTTTATCATATAACATTTACGCAACTTTTCTTAAGTGTAATTTTAAAGGGACTGTCCACTAGATTTTGGCATGTATTGAAGCTTGTCATTAAATGCTTTAAATGCTTTATATTGATAAATTTAAACATTTGAACTAAAAATCTCCAGTAAAAAAAAACAAGAATACAATCTAAAAAAAGGAAAAAAAGTAACCTCAACAGGGCTCGAACCACTGACCCCCGGATTCCTGGAGTCCTAGAGTAAAAAGCTACCTGTTTAGACCACTCGACCACGGACGCTCATGTTTAAAGCGGATGTATTTTTTATCTATATAAGCAATCCTCGTAGGTTCCCAAAATATCGTTTCGCGTCGCGCGACGCTTTATCTAGTGGACAGTCCCTTTAAAGCAGTATGTCTATGCACGCTCCATGATAGTACGCGCAGCTCATCCCAATCGCATTCCTAGTCCCGAACTGGCTTCCCGTCGACAAACCGCGTGCCGTACGCAATCCACGCTGATTAACCTTTGCTGCGGGCTTCCTTCATACGTGGCACCAGCATTCGGCGTTTGTCGGCCACTTCCTTTGGGAGCTGCTCGTTTACGTAGAACGGGGTACCCTTCAGCGCGCTCCCCTGGTGTCGTACAAGCTCTCTCTCTCTCTCTCCTTAAACAGCGTAAACTTTACCACAATACTCCTAGGTGTACCTTCACGTTTAGGCTCCATTCTATGCACTCTCTCGAAGCTTATTTTGTCTACAATGTCCTTTGCGACCTTCATTTTTTCATGTATAAAGCCTCTCACCCTGGTTTTTGCGTCTTCTTGTCTTCGTTTATAGCTACCGGAATACCACTAAACACCAGCTTGTTCCGCACCAAGTGTGACTGTAAATAATTCACTTCCTCTTGCAGTCTGTCCTTGGTTTTCTCTAACACAGCCATTTTATTATTCACCTTCCCTACGCAAAAGTCCATGGACTGAGCTTTCTCTTCCACCTTTGTGATCCTTTCCTCAAATTTTCGGTTCCTATCCTCAAATGCTGCAGTGCTCAGCTTTTTGATCTCCATATCAAAATTGTCAACCTTTTTCTCTAATCCCATGAGGGAGTCAAGCCTCTTTTCAACATTTACTAGTCGACCATCGATTCGTTTCATATACTCCAGTAGTACGGTACTAGTATACTTAATAGACGTCTTATTATTGCGTTATGACTGTTTTCTGTTAAACCTGACCAGTATGGATGCTATAACACCATTAAACTTACATACAAAACACGTATAAATCAATATGTATTGTCATCTTAACACACTAAAGATAAAGCGTGTTAATTATTTACTCAATAATTATGTCGCCTTGTGAAAACAAACTAACAGCTAAACTAACTGCTCAATTAAATGTTTTAAATACATCACATTATTCGTGAAGTGCATTTCGAAGTAATGTTGCAAACTGTCAACCTAACCAACTGTATTGAAAATGGTCAAACACGCCATGTTTGTTAGCTTGCAATAACGGTAATTTATGGTATTGCTTAATTGTCAATTTCATTGTGAATAGTAGTAATGGTAGAAATATTTTCATTATTATTTTTTTGGCAATTTTGAAGTATTTCAATAATTCTTGCTGGCATGTCTGTTTAAGTCTTGACATATTCTCAGTGTAGATTTCTATTTAAAAGTTAACACACTGTTGTTGTTTTTTTTTTCATTTATTTTACCATATCATATTACCAAAAGTTGTTTTCTGACATTGTTAATGTGTTAATCCCTCGTGCATACAATAATGTTTCATTATTAATGTCTGTAAGTTTTAGGCCTTCATGTTCATAAGGATGATTTAATCGTTTTCTTTTAATTTTGTCAGGTTTATTTTTTAGTATATAAATTTAAACATAGTTGTAATTAATCCATCTATTACTTGCTTTGTTGGATTTGGGAGAACTGAGCATGGATATATTAACTTTGGTAATGCAAACGTTTTTATAACAGTAACTTTTCCCATTAAGGTGAGTTTTCTATGATGCCACTGTTTTAAGCAGGCGTCAAATTCTTTAATTTTCGACATTAAGTTTTTTTTCTATATTAAGTTTATGCTTATTGTAAAAAATCATTCCTAGAGTTTAAGCCCCATCAGATGTCCACATAATTTTTTTTTGTACAAAGTATGAGTTTTTTAGAGATCCAATTCTCATTACGGTAGATTTTGTGTGAGGTGTAGTCATGATATTTTTCTAAAGTTAGGAAGGGTTGTCACTAGTGTTTTAAAGGACGTTGCTGATCCATCATAAAAAAAAATGCATCGTCCGCAAATAACAAGTTTGCTTTATTTCTTGGTCATTGATTATTATTCCTTTAATCATTGTATTCGCATTTATATAATTTGATAGAATTTCTAAACATAAAATAAATAAGAACGACGATAGTGGGCAACCTTGCCGAACTCCTTTGTATATTTTAAAACTTCTTGAAAGGTTTCCAGTGTTTATAATGATACTAGTTATATCCTTGTAAAATACTTTAATCCATTGAACACGCGGCGGGCATTTGTACGTTTTATTTGTTATTACTATTACTATGAATTAACTCAACAATTATAATAGAAATTTACATCAAACAATCCTGCCAAAGAACATTCTTGACTGAAAAACAAATTATCACTTTTATCTTACCGCTAAGTGATTTTATTTAAGGACATTTTGTTGTTATAATATTAAATTTCTTTAATTTACAATAATTTTTAGAATAAAATAAATAAATAACTATCACACACTGATAATAATGGTCGATAGTCTTATTATACATATTGCATACATATAGCAGAATTAGTTTATATTTAAATTATATTTCCGATATCCGGCTCGAGTAGAACACAGGCTGGCTACGCCACTGCGCTATTTGTCGCATACAGGTCTTTGCGACCTCGTTTGACACTGTGTACAGTAAAACTGAAAGATAAACTGGTGTGCGGGGAATCCGACAAGACAGACGCGTGCGTTTTAAAGTTTGAGAGTGCAAATATAATTTGATATTAATGAGCAGATTAAGGGAAGGCATTTTTTACAATTGGAAAGCAAGTACTATTTCTGAGTACAAATATTGAAGTTATAGGCTTTTGATAGTTTCGTATAGACTTATGTTAGTTTGGAGAAGACGTGCAGAATTCAGAAAAGGTGTATCTAACATTTGGCTTATGTTATAAGCGCGCTCACATAAGGAGTTGTGTGTATTTTACGCGACCAATTTTCGTATACTTAAAATGAATGACTATGCAAAAAGTCACCGGAAGTTGATAAGGAACTGTGGGAAATGAAGTCTTCTCAATAACTTCAGGAAATTTCGAATGATTTTCATCTAGATTTGGGATGGCCTATTACACTGAAAACAATACTTTGTGCGATTAGATAAATATGTGTCGATTGTACACGTATTTATGTCTACAGCTCCGTCTTCATTAATAATTTTCAAAACATTGTATTAGTTAAACCTTATTTTGTGTCAGTCTTTAAATTTGGAAAAAGATGCTGTCTCTAAAATTTCGAAAGCCGACTCGGCTGAAAAGCTTGGCAATTTGTTTGTTTTATTAAACGGACAAACTAACACGCGCTACACAAACCACATGTATTTCAAACGAACATATATTGTTAAACATTTTTCCTAGTCTGGAGTGTTATTTTGCTTATTTGATTTTTTTTTAATTGTCACACTGCCAAACTATGAGCAATGCCCTTTTATGCATGCTACTTCTGCCGTTTGATAGGTTGCATTAAATAAGGCTTTCTCAAAATATTTATTAAACATTTTGGGGCGGCGGAACTTGAGCAGCCTTAATTCCTAGATTATGATTTTCTTTGCATTGTTATGCAAAACGTCACAAATATCCCGGTAGCAAATGTAGGCATTAGTTATTTAAATGAGATCGCAACAACTTCGAGATAACATTATCGTCGTATTTATTTATTTTTCACTTTGTCATAATTATGTGAATAAAATAGTGTTTTATTCAGTTGTTAACACTTTCGAGTAATGTTAATTCACATAAAATATTCTATGAAAACAAATGCAATGTTAACAAAATCATAATACTGGTCTATGCGATATTGCTTTCAACGGAAAGCCCTTAAAACTACGTGACATATATAGCACATACATTCATCACTAAATAGCATCTTAAAAAACTGTCCAGAGTCAGTCGCGAAAGCAGGTAAGTACGGAATCCGGATATTGCCATCTATAATCTCGCCCTTCTTTCATTAAGGGCGACACCCGACACACGAAGCGATACACGATATTTTTCGCGACACACGAAGCGACACACGATATTTTGCGCGACACACGATATTTTGCGCGACACAGGAAGCGACACACGATATGTTGCGCGATACACAATCCTATCAAATAACGTTATTTCCACGGGTTTTAAATACTCAGTAATTATTGCTATAATTATTTTCTGAGTATAATAACATGATATGTATTTAAATGATATGCTATTCTTTA
This sequence comes from Dreissena rostriformis, assembly GCA_007657795.1. Classification (NCBI taxonomy): domain Eukaryota; kingdom Metazoa; phylum Mollusca; class Bivalvia; order Myida; family Dreissenidae; genus Dreissena; species Dreissena rostriformis. The sequence continues at coordinate 39,323 of VMBQ01004476.1, forward strand.
TCAATAAACCATGAAATGGTCGTTGTTATTATATTCTGCCCTTTCCATAGGAATAACATACTTACAATAGAAATTATGTACTCGAATTTAATTCCCTGAAAATAAACTGCTGAAACAAATAACGCAAATTTAAAGGTTGAACAATCATGTTCTTCTACGTAGTTACATTTTACTGTCTTGAGAAAGAACAAAGGAAAAACATGGCGAAAAAATATCGCTGAGTAGTACATAGTAATATTACCATGATTCATTTAATACTTGACTGCGTGAGTCTGGCACTTGGGTTGAAGTGATTCTAGAGGACTGACACTAAGTGCCAACACTTAATCAGTCCAACCTTTGTACATTGTCCTACAAACCTTATAATTCTGAAAGCACATATTAAATTCATAAAATTCACTCTATAAACAATTCTCATTTCAACATTTCTATCTGAGTTAGTTGCCGTTAAGACCTGCACAATATTTTCAAGTGTCACTTATAAAAAAAGTCTCAAGTCCAAAGTGGATAAGAATACGCTTATTTCGAGTCTAAAATATGAACAATAGCGTTTAATTGGTTCTGAAGCTAGCATTTCCTATTGCATTCGCTATTGGTGTTATTGCTTTCAAGGAATTGTACTTAATATGTTCTAACTATTTCTTAAAAATAAAGCGGTTTGTTTCACTTTGCCTAATTTCACCGGCAGATACGCTTGGTAACTGGATAATAACACGTAAGCGATATTCATTTTAATTAAATTGCAAATAATTCAAATAAAAAAATGTATTTTATTGTCTTATATTGTATAATAATGATGTAAGCAGTGATTTCCTCTTCGATTCTGACTTTACATTAATATGTTTAAGAAAACATCTTCGTCGTTATCAGTATCAAGTAGAACAAAAACAATATCGTCATCATCAACCTAATCATATTTTCCTAATATATATACATTGCAGGTTACAGCATGGGTCAAAATCTAAGTAGTGAAGCATACGGCATTGATCAGGGATGCACAGGATGCAGAGTGTGGCTCCCGCCTGCCAATCCAAATTTTGATTTCATTAAAGCGTTGCAAGGAACCAATACTATGACGTTTTGCTTTTGGACACCAACAGAAAGTCCAGTCATTATTACAAATTCAGTAAACGTAGGTTTGAGCATGACTCCAACACCGTCCGTCGCCGTAGGGGTCGAAGAGGCTGTTCAGGTCACAGAAGGAACTAAGTTGTTTAAATATTTCAGGATTCAAGGCTCTTCGGATTATTGGTGTTCTAAGTGTTTTGCCATCAACAACCGTCAAATTGCTCGGTCAGTTTTCTTTGAGTTAATGGGCACTGGAGAAATAGTCTCACTAGACATGGAATTTGTGAAGATTATTGATTAAGACCAATAAAAGATTTACTCTAAGAAGAAATATGGGACAGACACGTTGGAAGTTTCGGAAGGCTTAATCGACTTATATAATGAAACTCTGTAATATTAGTGTTAATGCTTCTATCCTCATTTTCAGGAGATCTATAACATGAATGTTCGTTGTTTAATAGTTACATAATTTGAGATGTATGGTTGATCGTCGGCAATTATTATGCGTAAGAATCCAAAGGTCACACATTGAAGCAAAAAAAGTCATTTATAAACCGATAAACGGCCAACAATAAAGCGAAAAACAAATCGAAACAAAAATTATATGGCAATTAGTTTATCAATTGAATTAAGAACTGCTTGTTTCATCTTCGCTCAGATTCCGGACTACTTTTTTATTAATTAATTAATAAGCTAAGCACAGTCGGCATATTGGTGAGGCATAGATAATATACCGGACACAATGTGAGTGGATAATCGTATATTATTTTGAATACACTTTGCTTTTTTATAAAGGGTCAGAATTGTTTTTATAAAACAACACTGGCATAGCATATCATTCATTTAAACAATTGCTTCATGAATGGAATTAAATACTTTATAAAGATTATACTGGTGTGATAGTGAAGTAAAGTTATTGAACTTTACTTATATATTTTCACAATTAATTTTAATAATGTATGTGAAGTGTTTGCATATGTATAAACAGAATGGCAATCAAATAAAATAAAAAGTTTACATTGGTGATTTTATTTTGTTTTAAAAAAGTTTCAATAATTTTCATTTGCTTGAAAGTACAAGTTATGCATTGAATCTATTAACTATCATCAATATAATTGTGTTCAGATTTTCAATAATGATAATTCACTAGTCATAACAGCATTTGTTTATGGCACACTTAGGCTTCTTACATAATAACAATTTACGAGTAGTTTTTTTTATAAGGTAAATGAATTCTTGACTATAACCAACATCATAATTTGAACAAATTGGAAACACAATCATAGTTAAATAGAAAGTGTGTATTGATTATTTGTTGTTTGCATTCTTTATAAATATGCAATATTTGTTTTAAAAATACAAAAAAAATATTACGAAGAAAGCAAATGTTGTATATTGTTTATGTTTATGCATATCTGTTGTTTGTAATCTTAAACGAAATGTTTTTTGTAATTTTAATAGCTGACCTTTTTGTGACAAATATATATGATTGTCCTGATTTCTATTTATTATAAAGTCGATCTGTATGCTACCCATTTGTTGCAACGGAAACTTAACTTGAAGTTATTCTTGTTGGTTTAACATTTTGCAACAAAATTAAAATCTTAACACGTAACAGGTTTCACAGTTTGGAATACAATGTTGGCATTTTGTGTTTTATACTTATGTTTTATACAACAAAATCATTTATATGTATACACATGTCCTTTTCAGCAATATATATTTACATACATTATTTAAATGGAGTAAAATATATAGCAACTATTGGCTGACCTTATTATAAGTTAAGTATGAACATATTACAAACCAGTATATATATAAATGTTTAACTGGTTCATGTCTTCAGAATAGGCGTAAATAAATTATTTCAATTGGTGGTATTTCATTTTCCAACCGTTTATGGATATCCCTTTTGCTACTGCAACGGTATGTTGATAAAATGTATGTCCGTAACACAGACATCACGGAAAAAAGTACATGTTATAAACTGTATTGTACTTTCTAAAATACTCTTCACTTGCGATGTTCTCGAGTTTAGCACAAGCAGGACGCTAATTGCATTATAACTTCCTTATGCATTATCTTACATATTTTTGTTTTAGAAAGGTCGTGTGTTTTGTGGATATACTGATTTTTGTATCACAATGCATTACTGTAATGTGTTCCATATTGTTTGTGTGTGTGCAAGGCGTACAAACCGGATACCACGCTACAGGATACAAGGAAGCCACTGACGTCACACATTAATGTATAGAATGATCTGCCTCAAAAAGCATAATGGCTATGAAATGTGTTCTTTCGAATCAACTGTTAACTACGCATCGACCTATGAGTATATACCGTTCAACAAACAAAAGAAAACAAGAAGTACAATGTCGAATTTAGCGATGTACTGCAAAACTAAGATTAAAACGTGTACTAACAATATGAGACCGTTAATATGCGCCATGGATTAATATACCGTTACAATAAAAATAACATTTGTTTCCGTACTCGAAGCGATTCAAATCGAATGAACCGTTCCTCGCTAACATAACCCTTATAACTGTTCACGAACAAAACCGACTGCAAATATGTGAAGCAATCCAAGCGTGTAGTTTATGCGAAGTCAGTTCACAAGTGCCAGGTCAATGTTAGTTTAAACCTATTTATTTTAGCTCGATTGCATTTAAAGTACTTACTACTTATTTGAAACGGGAGGCGGTAAACTACAACGGGCGAGGCATGGTATGGTATTGCGCAAGGGGGGGTTAGAGGGTTATGGTTAGGGTTAGGGTTAGTGTTAGGGGTCTGGTTAGGGTTTGGGTTAGCCTAAACCCAACCCTAACCCGACCCCTAACCCTTACCCTAACCCTAACCCAGGGTTATTTCCCCTATACCAGGCCTCGCCCGTTGTAGTTTTCCGCCTCCCATTTGAAACGCTCTCGAGTCCGTTTCCTGGGCCATGAACCAGTACTTAGTGTCTTCGGGGGAGATCTGAAGAAGACTTCCACAGTGGGGATAGAAGCCGTGACCTCCCGGGCTCTGGGCGGACACTATATCCATTACACTACGTCAATAATTTCAGCTATAGTATTCTTTGGTAGGTTTCAATATTATATCAGTTAAAACATTTTGTTTTAATTGTCATAATTAAACGTATGTTTCGTCTTTTTTCTTATTATTCAATGTGCAGTTGTTATTTTTTCATTCACTGCAACACAAGCCCCGGCAAGTTAATACTAGAGTTAAATACTAAAGAATAATTGTGTGATGTGAAAAAAAAAAGTTTTAATGCAAAGACCATGACACTTTTGAGCATTTACAAGGTTTATTAACTGTTCATCTACCGAGATATTATTTCAAGTCTCAAACAAATCTTTAAAGGATACTTTCATCTTCCTGAAAAGAAAAATTGTGAATGAGCGAGTAAAACAAGAGTAGAGAGTTGGACAATTATAAAGTTAGTTCACAATGAAATACAATATTTATGACAATTAATCATACGAATGTTTCAATTAACAGTAAAAGAATATTGTAACAACCATAACAAATCGTTGTTTGTTATTTCAAACGCAAGAGAATACCTGGCTGATATGATTTATTTTCGATACACGTAGTTGGCACTCTGTCCATCAGGTACCCTAATCCATATGGCTTCTGACACCTTGGAGCCTCAAAGCCCCATTAATACCCCACCAAAATCAACGAATATTTCGTAAAATATTTCATACAATAAAGGTAATAAACCCATAGAAAATCAGTGTTACTTATAGCAATAGCCAACATGTCAACGCTAGATGTGGTAAAGTAACATAGAATTAACAAGATACAAAATGCTCTTTTTCTATTTTTGTGGTAAATATATTCAACACATGTTATGAAAATAGATGACCATGACTGTGGAACATGTTTTAGCTAACCGATTAAAAGTATGAATACCTTCAACAAAATCAACTGAGCAAACTCGTGAACTGTGCTATGGAAGGAATGACACAGTCTTTCCAAGCTTGTTAATCACGTCGCATAAAATCGTGCCCATCAAAGGATGCTGTCTATGTTACCGGTCTTTGCGGAGGAAATTGACATGCTGATGTCTTTTCTTAGACTCTGAATAGTCGGTTGAGGTTCAACATCATGGGACGCAAGAGAATACCTGGCTGATATAATGTATTCTCGATACACGTAGTTGGCACTCTGTCGATCAGGTACCCTGATCCATATGGCTGCACTCATGTCATATCTTGACATCTTTGGCACTGCATTGGGTCATATCATTTTGTCATCAACATGTTGAATGTTAAGTCGAATTTCTCCACCAATACGATTTTTTTTTAAGAAACCCAGGCGGATATGTTACTCTGGGGACATTGGTTGATATCATTTTCGGTGCAAAAAAAAATCACTGGCATACCTTTAAAGAAATTTGTAAATAAAGTGCTAAATAGGGGACAAATCCCTGCATCGTCGACTTCAAATAGCTATATTTCAATTAATCCTGAATAATAATAACCAGGATTTTTCAAACAAACACGATAATACCTCCTTTGCATATACCAAAAGATATTTTAATTCAAATATGCCTTTAAACAATTATAGAACTGGATTTACTTACCCTACCGAAATTCAGCCAAATTTATCGGATACTTTTCCAAGCAGGTCGAACTTTTTACATCAGATCGGGTTTCCGGGAGTGAATAAGAGCTCTTATAAATGTGCTCTGCTGTGTTTTGGGTAACTCCCTTAGCAGCACCGACCATCATCGCGATCCACAGCTCAAACATCGCTTGAAATCGTCTGTATGGGACACCTTGTGAGTGTTTGCACAAAAGCTTCTATAGGAGAAGGTCCTATGATACCGTCGTACATTGGTTCATTCCGCTTTGGCTAAACTACGGGTATGGTCGTTTGACGATTTTGGCCGGTATTTAATCCTTTAGGTTCATTATTCTTTGAGTTCATTCATAGTGTTTACATCAAAACAAAAGTACGCTTCCCGGTTGCAAATCGTTAACTTTTCGGTAAGTTTCACGCACATAGTATGTGCATTTTAGATTGATCATTGTATTTTCATGTACATAATGTAAGTATATAATAATTCAAGTCGGTTAAAAACATGCACACTATGTTTTTGCAGAATATAGTAGTAGTATAATACAATTACTGCTTGAAACTGTAGGCTTGTGTTTTCATGAAATAATAGGGTTATGTCTTTAACAAGGTGGTCACGTGAACCATCAGTATATAAAGCGCTGCTTTACTGGGAGCAGTCAGTCTGCCTTCGATTGCCGATCAGAGCACATCGGTGAGTAAGCTGCGGCAATTTAAGACAATATACCATTGGAATTATCTGGGACTTTGGATGCCTTTTGAGTGGAAGTGACCCAAGCAACTTTGCGCATTACACCATAGCTTAATGGGTAGCTTCAATAGAGACTCATACCTTTGTCCGGGTCACAGGTTTCCTTTGGTGATATAAGACAGTACAAGTGTCAGGTCTCGTATGTCAGTCTGAGTCTGTCAAGCTACTTATTGTCGCTTGTACTACACTGACCGATTGTCTTCCTTGCATAACGCAGAGGGGGGGCATTGATTGTCTTCCTTGAGTAACGCAGAGGGGAGACACTGCAGACTCTTTGGTATAGGTGTAAATCACCCAGGTTACCCAAGTCTCCCAAAACACCCTAGGTGACCCAAGTCACCCTAGGCGACCCAAGTCACCCAAGACACACTAGGTTACCTAGGTCACCCAAAGACACCCTAGGTGACCCAAGTCACCCAAGACATCCTAGGTGACCCAAGTCACTCAAGTCACCCTAGGTGACCCAAGTCACCCAAGTCACCCTAGGTGACCCAAGTCACCCAAGTCACCGTAGGTGACCCAAGTCACTCAAGACACACTAGGTGACCCAAGTCACCCAAGACACCCTAGGTGACCCAAGTCACTCAAGAAACCCGAGGTTACCCGAGTCACCCAAGTAATCAATGCGATCCAAGTCGCACAGGGCATACGAAACCGGCTTGTATAGAGGAAATTTATATTATTTGTTTATCAAATCACACGTCTAAGGAAAGCCCGAGGAAAGCCATTATATATATCCCGAAGCAACGGTAAACACGTTACAAAATTGGTGGCATCGGTGGGATATATTGGGACGACCTTTAAAGCATCCCGACTCAGCGTCACAATGGCTTCACATCAAGAACAAAGCGACTTGGATAGGATAAGAGCCGAACTTGAGCATGTCAAGCTAGAAAATGCTAGACTAAAGCTTGAATCCGAGATCACTGGTATTGAAAGGGAATTGGAACATGCTGCAAATACATCGACATCGACGTCCACACCCAAACCGTTGCTTGCCAAAGCTCCTATGTCAGTAACTTTTCAGCGTACTGAAACCCCGACTCATGGTTACAATTACCAGCCTGACGAAGCAATGTCGCCGGAAAGGTTTATAACCACCAGAAGAAAGGGTATACCAAGGAATCCTGGTGAGACTCAGGGAAAGTCCAAGCCATCAGTCATGATGAAGCCTGCCACGTACGATGGTACGGGGTCTTGGCAAGATTATAAATCCCACTTTGATGCATGTGCTAAGATAAACAAATGGACCGAGTCAGAAATGGGGTTGTATCTGGCCGTATCTTTGAGGGGACAGGCACAGGGTGTGTTTGGTAATCTTCCTGCAAAGGCACACGACTATAGTGCCTTGGTACAAGCCCTACAGGAAAGATTTCTTCCGTCGAACCAAACGGAATTGTACAGGGTGCAATTAAGAGAGCGCCGACATCGGGCCTCTGAACAGCTATCTGAGTTAGCCCAGGATATTCGCAGTCTTACTAAACTGGCATATCTCAATGCCCCTGCTGATGTACGCGAGACCCTAGCAAAGGAACAGTTCATAGACTCCTTACATAGCACTGAGTTACGAATACGTACCAAGCAAGCACGTCCGATCAGTCTCAATGATGCTGTTCGACTCGCCGTAGAGATGGACGCATTCTACAGAGCTGAGAAGAAAACCGTCAGTAGTAGTTCGGTAAGAACGCCAACTTCGGAGGATACTTCAATGAATCCAACCATGGGTGATGAAATCAAAACACTTTCAAAAGCCTTAAATGATTTGCAAAATGAATTCCGGCAATGGAAAACACGAGCAGAGAAATCCCAAACCACCCACGTTTGGTGGTAAACGAAAATATTGGAATAACCAATATTCGAAACAGGGTGGACAGTCTCACTCCAAGTCGGATAAAAACCCACGATTACCTCGCCAGGACAGCACCACCAAACCAAACGACTCGTCATTGAAAACTTCATCATATAATGGGTCAGGGTTGTATCTCACGGCGAAGATAAATGGACGCGACATAGATTGTTTGGTAGATACAGGCGCAACACTCTCATTAGTCTAAGACAGACTTTGGATGCTGATATATGGTCATACAAAAGACCACAAATTCTTCCAGAGAGATATTGTGTCTGCAGCTGGTACACCACTGTCTATTAAGGGACAAGGCAGCATAAGTATTGAAGTACATGGGTCGACCTACAACATGGATGTTGTTGTTGCCGATATTGATACCGATGTTATCCTTGGGCTAGATTTCTTTAAGATTCACAAATGTAAGATTGGCATGGACACTGAGTCTATTGAAATCCTGGGCAAAAGGTGCCCATTAGTTCCAAGAGGCTCTTTAGCTTGCTACAGGGTGATCGTCAGTGAAGTTGTCAAAATACCAGCAATGTCAGAGATGATGATACCTGCAGAGGTTACGTCTGAGGATATTCTAAAGGAAGATATGTGCTTGATAGATCAAGCCCAAAGATCGTATGACATGGGCCGAGGTATTGTCGCCAAGTGCTTAGTACGAGGACAACAAAAATTCCCTGTACGTATACTTAATCCTACCCAGGAAGAGCAGATACTTTTCCCGCGGACTGTGATAGCTACAGCAATGCCCGTTCTATCTCTACACACTGTCAAAGTAGATAATTTCACAAAGCCTCGTGAGGCACCCGTGCCAGACCATTTACGCGATTTATACAGTCGTGCTGTGAGTGGATTAAATAAGGAACAGGCCAAACAAGTTGGAAAACTCATTAGAAAGTTCAAGGACGTGTTTTCCACAGGCGATGATGATATTGGTAGGACAGGTATAATCAAGCATAAGATACCCACAGGTGACACGCAACCAATCAAACAACCACCGCTATTGAAAGTTATTCGACCATCCAAAAGCCATGGTCAAGCAGTATCGTTCTTGTCAAAAAGAAGTATGGAAAGCAACGCTTCTGCATTGACTATCGGCGGTTGAACGATGTTACAATTAAGAATGCCTACCCTCTTCCTAAAGTGGATGAATCCCTAGACTACTTGTCCGATATTAGATGGTTTTCGTCCTTGGATATGAATGCAGGCTACTGGCAAGTGGAGGTTGAGGAAGCTGACAAGCCTAAGACGGCTTTTTCCAGTCGAAGAGGTCTGTTTGAGTTCCAGGTCATGCCCTTTGGGTAATGCAACGCACCTGCGACATTTGAACGTCTGATGGAGATAGTGTTAGCAGGTTTACACTGGCAAATATGTTTATTTTATTTAGATGACGTGATTGTCACTGGGAAAACATTTGACGATATGTTGACAAATTTGAGTACTGTGCTAGAAAGGTTTAGAGAGGCTGGGCTAAAACTTAAACCTAACAAGTGCAATCTGTTTGCAGAAAAAGTCGAATTCTTAGGCCACTTAATATCATCAGAAGGGATACGTACTGACCCGAAGAAAACTGAAGCTATACGTACCTGGCCGATTCCCGGATGCCTGCGTGATGTACGCTCAATCTTGGGACTCTGTAGTTACTACAGGCGTTTCATTTACCGGTTTGCGGAGCTAGCGAAACCGCTACACCGACTTATCGAAAAAGATATGAAGTTTGATTGGACACCTGACTGCATGCTTGCATTCGAGTCATTGAAGCAGAAACTAACGGGAGTCCCAGTACTGAGTCACCCGGACTTTCGTGAACCTTTCATCCTAGACACTGACGCGAGTGACATGGCCATAGCAGCCGTGCTGTCACAAAAGCAGAATGGAGAGGAAGGTCGTTGCCTTCGCTAGTCGAACTCTGAGCAAATCGTAACGCAAGTACTGTGTGACACGCAAGGAGTTGCTTGCTGTGGTTCACTTCGTCAAGTACTACCGGCATTATTTGTACGGAAGACAGTTCCTTCTACGAACAGACCATAGCTCACTCCGTTGGATCATGAACTTCAAAGATCCAGAGGGTCAATTAGCTAGGTGGCTCGAGATATTATCTGTTTATGACATGACAATTAAGCACAGGCCTGGTAGGTTACATGGCAATGCTGATGCTTTGAGCAGAAGGGTACGTAAGCAATGTGGTCGTGGCTGTCCGGTGATGGACAAGGTTCAAACTTTGGGAGTGTGCACGCTTGGAGAAGTGTTTGAGTCTGAGGATCCCAATGACGTACTCATTGATATTCAATCGTTCCAGAGCAATGATGCCGATATAGCCACCATGAGAGAATGGCTATCACGAAATTATCGCCCAAGCCATACTGAAATTGAGCCACGAAGTAAATATCTGAAATCCCTGTGGAACCAATGGGAGCGCTTACATGTAAAGGATGACATTGTGGTTAGAAGATGGGACGTTATTGATACCAAGACTATACAATGGCAGGCAGTATTGCCTTTGAGTAGGAGAAGAGAGGTATTGAGATATGCACATGACATCAAGGCCTCAGGACATCTAGGAATAAAGAAGACATTGGCAAAGATTAGGCAACGCTTCTATTGGCCAGGTCTACAACACGATGTTCAAATCTACGTCAATGGATGTGAAACTTGTGCTAAGCGAAAAGGTCCCAACAAAACTATTCGGGCACCAATGCAGGTGACAATAAGTGGCTATACACTAGAGCGTATAGCAGTAGACATTTTGGGAGAATTGCCAATGACAGAGAATGGAAATAAGTACATCCTGGTGGTGTCCGACTATTTTACCAAGTGGACAGAAGCCTGTGCAATCCCAAATATGGAGGCAGAAACTGTTGCTCGGGTCATTGTGGAACAATTCGTGTCACGATATGGTGTACCAAGGTAAGTGCATTCATATCAAGGATCACAATTCACCAGTAAGCTGTATACAGAAATGTGTCGACTCTTACAAATAGAGAAAACGAGAACAACACCGTACCATCCGGAATCGGACGGGATGGTGGAGCGGTTCAATCGGACTTTATGTGCAATGCTCAGTGCATTTGTCAATGAAAACCATCGAGACTGGGATGATCAGTTACCATTCGTTATGATGGCTTATAGGTCATCGGAGCACGAAACTACTGGTGTCATTCCAAATCTTATGGTGCTTGGACGTGAAACGACTATTCCTCTGGACTTAGCATACGATATGCCAGCAAATGCTAAATCTACACCACTGAACGAATGGGTTTGGCTGTTACAAGAACAGCTTGAACACGCTCACGCCTTTGTTCGTACATATACTGGGAAGGTAATTGAAAGACAGAAACAGTATCATGACAGATCACTGGCCTACGAGCATTTCAAAGTAGGTGATTTAGTATATGTGTTCTTTCCGGTAAAACGCTCAGAGTGGTCTCCAAAGTTTACTTCTTACTGGCGTGGACCGATTCAGATTCTTGAAAAAGTGGCAACCGTCTTGTATAAGGTGAATAGTGGTTGGTCCGGATCTGAGCAGATCATACACACAGATAGATTGAGGAAAATGAGACCTCAAGTGCTGTTGGGTGAGTCAGACACACATATCCCCGATTCTATGACAACTCAGGACAATACTGAGGCATCAGACATCGGATTCTGCGAGCCAGCTGTACACGATGGTATTAACCACGATGACTCTAGTTCATTAGGTAGAAAAAGGCGCAAACCACTTTGGCATCATGATTATGTTTTTTCTGCTTTCAGTGTCGAGATGCCTAACACCAAAATCACGCCCAGAACAAGAGCCGTATGTCCCCTGTGCAAGGATGAGGTTCCACCTGGAGAATGTTTCGAGCTGCACGGAACACATTGCGCAATGAAGCCCAAACGCCACAAGTGTCATGAGTGTGGCAAAAACTACAAAGAACTGGTGTACCTAAGACGTCACGTGAAGCAAACGGGACATACTCAGGCGCCTTCTGTGGCGTGTGCAAAAACACCCAAAATACCCGGGGACGACACAGGTAGCGACAGTAGTTGGGATAGTGACCCCGAAGTTGATGTGGAAGAAGAACCCTTCATAGATTTTAACGTAGGGAGAATAATCAGGAAACGGACGGTGCCAGAACCAGTCAGGGCTCCTAAGAAGCCGCATCTGGCCGCGGAGCAGGCATGCAGCTCCTGGATGGGGAACGAGGCCAGCTTTTATCGCCCACTTGAAACTACCGCTCCAGACGATAGTTCAACGAGAAGACAGGTCCCCACTGTGGTTGGCTGTAACGTACAGACCTAGACAGACGAACCTGGGGTAAACAAATGCGATGTGTGTGATATCACCTTCGGCAACCAGGCCATGTTGTTCCTGCACAAGGGTTGCCATTGTGTGGACAATCCTGTGAGATGTTATGTGTGTGGTCAAACATGCCATGATGCAATGGGTTTCTATATCCACATAACCATGGGGCATACTGCCAAATGACTGAGACACATTGAGAACTGTTAAAGTTAGCTGTATAGTTTCTTGTTACTGTTTCTTGTTCATTGTTTCATCAGGTCACATTCATGTTGTTTTGATCTCGTTTTACCCATCAGGATACTAGTCATTTTTGAACTTTAAATCTCATTTTTTTGTTTAATACCATTTTTTGTTGTATTATTACTGGAAATAGTATGTGGTTCGCCAATAAAAGATGTTGTTGACGCATTTGTTTTATTTTAAGATATTGAATATTGTAAGCGGGGCGCTTGAAATCGGAGGTGAGGGTAGTGTGACGTTTTTTTGCCGGTATTTTATCCTTTAGGTTCATAATTCTTTGAGTTCATTCAAAGTGTTTACATCAAAACGAAAGTACGCATCCCGGTTGCAAATCGTTAACTTTTCGGTAAGTTAAACGCACATAGTATGTGCATTTTAGATTGATCATTGTATTTTCATGTACATAATGTAAGTATTTAATAATACAAGTCGGTTACAAACATGCACACTATGTTTTTGCAGAATATAGTAGTAGTATATTACAATTACTGCTTGAAACGGTAGGGTTGTGTTTTCATGAAATAATATGGTTATGTCTTTAACAAGGTGGTCACGTGAACCATCAGTATATAAAGCGCTGCTTTACTGGGAGAAGTCAGTCTGCGTTCGATTGCCGATCAGAGCACATCGGTGAGTAAGCTGCGGCAATTTTAGACCATATACCATTGGAATTATCTGGGACTTTGGATGCCTTTTGAGTGCAAGTGACCCAAGCAACTTTTTCGCATTACACCATAGTTTGCTGGGTAGCTTCAATAGAGACTCATACCTTTGTCCGGGTCACAGGTTTCCTTTGGTGATATAAGACAGTGCACGTGTCAGGTCTCGTAGGTCAGTCTGAATCTGTCAAGCTACTTATTGTCGCTTGTACTACACTGACCGATTGTCTTCCTTGCATAACGCAGAGGGGGGACATTGATTGTCTTCCTTGCGTAACGCAGAGGGGAGATACTGCAGACTCTTTGGTATAGGTGTAAGTCTCCCAAGACACCCTAGGTGACCCAAGTCTCCCTAGGTGACCCAAGTCACCCAAGACACACTAGGTGACCTAGGTAACCCAAGACACCCTAGGTGACCCAACTCACTCAAGTCCCCCTAGGTGACCCAAGTGATCCAAGTCAACCTAGGTGACCCAAGTCACCCTAGGTGACCCAAGACACACTAGGTGACCTAAGTCACCCAAGACACCCTAGGTGACCCAAGTCACTCAAGATACCCGAGGTGACCCAAGTAATCAAAGCGATCAAAGTCGCACAGGGCATACGAAACCGGCTTTTATAAAGGAAATTTATATTATTTGTTTATCAAATCACACGGCTAAGGTATCGGGTCCGTTCGCCCTAGTTACACATTTGCCCTGGGTCCGTTCGCCCAGGGTCCGTTCGCCCTATATTAGCATTTGCGTATTGGGGTATAAACAGTTGATTTTTCCCACATGTAAACAAGTTTGTACCTTAAGTTTTCATTAATTAACATAATAAGCAATTAGTGAAAATTACTGGCCTTTGTTACTAACACGCTTACAAGTTAAAGAGCGCCGTCTTGATTGTTCAAACATGTAAGCAAGTTTGTACCTTTAGTTTTCATTAATTAATATAATAATCAATTAGTGAAAATTAATGGCCTTTGTTACAAACACGCTTAAAAGTTTATGATGGCCGTCTTGATTTTTCACACATGTAAGCAAGTTTGATAATAAAATTGAGGGCGAACAGACCCAGGGCGAACAGGAGTTAGGGCGAATGGGAACAAGGGCGGACTGAAATTAGGGCGAACGGACCCGGATTCCACGGCTAAGGAAAGCCCGAGGAAAAGCCCTTATATATATCCCGAAGGAACGGTAGACACGTTACAGTCGTGAATAATGATATCTGACTGGACATGATCATCTTCTTAATGATCCAGTAATATTCTATTAACGATCACGAACAGGTCACTTCAATAAAGAAAAGGTCTATATTTTTTTTTAGCGTCTGTTCCATCGAAAGTATATTGTTAGTGATGTGTAACCATCGACAAGCAACGAGAAAGTTTTGCCCCTTTGGTCTAACACCGCCTTGAATCTGTTTCGAATAAAGAAATATAGACATGGGTGATAAAAAGATCACGAAAACGGTGTGTAATTGCTAGTGATCAAATATTTTTTTAGAATATGTGTGTGGACCGACAAACCTTTTTACAGGCAGTTAAACTAATGACATGTGCAAAGAATTATTTTTTTCTTTTTTTGTATACTGGCAGTGTCTGTTATTTCGGATACTACATAAATACGGACAACAAAACATGTTCTAAAATAAAGACTTTTGCTTCTTAAACAATGGAATCGATGGGTCTTACATTCTATCAAACTGTGTTATGTAGACATTAAAAGTCTCTGGTGTCAGCAAAGATCTATCAAATACAAAGATTGGAAACATCCATTCAGACCAATTTTCCCCTTTTTGGGAAGATAGCCCATGGCTTTGGATTTGGGAATTTTATCGGCATTTTCAAGAAATTGGGAAAATAAATTCAGTAGCCTTCTTTGGTAGCACTTTAGTACAACCATATATATTGATATAACTATGTATAATAATTCAAATTAAAATCATATAAATCATAATTATGTACTTTGTTACATGTAATTGAAATAAAATTGTGATAAAATAATCATAAGACACTTCTAAAAAAAAAAAAAAAAAAAAAATTGTATTGGGATTTTTTTTCCAAATTTTAAGAAAAAAGTATACCTTTTGCCATTGGGAACATAGCCGTTATTCGGCTATAAAATCAGGCCAAAAAAAAACCCTGACAAGACATCAATCGGGCAGTCGCTGATCTCCCTCTGTTATCTTGTGTTATCATTCCCTACTGTGGCGTGGCCACCGGTTTGATTCCAATAGCAACATTTCATGATTGCGCACAATAAAACTGAAAACATGAAAAAAGTTTAGATATTTATAGTAGCGTTGATATATTAAAAGTGCTTTAATAATAAAACATAATAGATTTGAAAAAATATGTGTATCTAAACCAATACTAAACAAAAATATATAAACATAGTATTTAAGGCTGAGTTAGCTTTTTGCAATTGCGCCTTTCAATATACCATTGACCTGAACTTAATTATTTCTTTTTTGAAATAATGAATATTAAAGTATAAGTATGAAGTTGATATCAATTATTGTATTTTTTTAATTTCCTATTTTTATTTATATTTCTGATTAGCGTATCAATTTGAAGTTAATATAAAAATGTACAAGGCTACGAAAACTTTTTGATTTTAACGTGAACAGTCTCCAAGATATTCATAAGCCAATCTTTGTAACATTTCAGGCAGATTCAAATTTTCTTATTGAAAAGTACATATCCGCCTGTGCCTACAACTGTATTGTTTCTTTATAAATACTCATGATTTATGTATCGTTTTAAAGGTAATATAAAAATGTACCCGGCTATGAAAACTTGTTTATTTTAACGTGAATAGTCTCTGAGATATTCTTAAGCTAATCTTTGTAACATTTCAGGCAGATTCAGATTTTCTCATTGAATAGTACATATCCGCCTTTGCCTACAGCTGTATTGTTTCTTTATAAATACTTATGATTTATGTATCATTTTAAAGGTAATATAAAATTGTACCCAGCCACAAAAACATTTTGATTTTAACGTGAATAGTCTCGGAGATATTCATATGCGAATCTTTGTATCATTTCAGGCCGATGCAAATTTTCTTATTGAAAAGTACATATCCGCCTTTTCCTAAAACTGTATTGTTTCTTTATAAATAATTTTGATTATTGTATCATTTTAAAGGTAATATAAAAACGTACCCGGCCACAAAATAATTTTGATTTTAACGTGAATAGTCTCGGAGATATTCATAAGCAAATCTTTGTAACATTTCAGGCCGATGCAGATTTTTTTATTGAAAAGTACATTTCCGTCTTTGCCTAAAACTGTATTGTTTCTTTATAAAATACATCAGGGTTCCCGCTGTCGATCGCCATTGTTGCAAATGGCGACAAATTGAAAAATCTGGCGACAGATTTTCTCAAATGGCGAATTTGCGAAAATCAACATTTTTTTCTGCGTAATATTTCCTTAAATGACATAAAACGCTCTGTTTACCAGCCGGTTTTCGGCAGTCTTGATTCTATAGATTTCCATTTACATTAAACTGTTCCGGCGATGTTCTCTATATTTTCTAGATCTACTTCTTAATGACATTTTCCAAAAAAAGTGTAAATTTTAGATTAAACTATAAAACAGGAAACAAAAAAATTGATTTTGCTTTCACTTATTACGTATAAATAATATTAGCAAGACAATTAACATTTTGAAAACACATCTGCGAAATTTTCAAGCGATCTCCCCATTGTGGATTTAGAGCGTTTACTGGTATGCCAGTGACACCACATGAAATCCTGTCACCGGGTGAATTTCTGTGAAAACCTGATAACTCTTATCTTTGTATATTGATAGATCTTTGGTGTCAGGCAGCATTGTCCTGTGAGAATTGGTGTTTTTATATATATAAATGCCTCCTATGCAGAGTTCGCAAAAAAACACCGGTCTTTACGGCCAATTATTACTCAGGACTGACAAATAATATAACTTGACCAACAAAAACATCCGATCACAATGTTTTAATTTGTTGAAAAAGCGTTCAGAAGGAAGTAAATTTCAACAATTTCAGACGATTTCCATTACGGTCAAATAATCATACCAGTTTCAGGAGCATAAATAATACTGTAATTAAGTAAAATATATGTTTGAATCACATTAAAAGACAATAAATCACGTCAAAAGTCTATATAATTAAACACTAATTAAAATAATAATAAACCACAAAATTATCAAAGCTCAGCTGAACAAAAAGAGATTTTCAGATTTTCTTTGAATTGTTAGTAGACTGATATGGAATGGACCTTTTTAATTTGGGACATGATACATGCATTTAAATGGAATTTAAGGTACTCTCTTTTGTTGTGTTCTGCTTTTATAGTTTATTTGGACTGACAGAATCTTTTTCGGACTGACACATATTTCAAGTCAGTCGGACTTGAATTGACTGAAAGATTTCGCGAATACTGCTACCATGTCTAGTGTTTCTTTATCTGCAATTGTGCTGAACAGTTGCAGATAACACTGAAGTACACTTGATATTTTTTTTTTTATATGGTAAAAATTATGCATGCATTTAATTCCAATTTTATGCTTAATTAAACTGGGAAAGACACTGCCTTTTGATTTTAAACATAATTTTACAGAGCTCTAGAAATTGTTAGGGCTCATTTAAGTCATTGATATGTTATTGAATTCTTATAAACAAGTATCATTTCTTTTTTTACAATTGCCAATTTCATGCCAATATATATCAAAGTCTTAATCATACACTTTAGTCTTATTGAACACGTCACTTTTTAAATGTCCAGTAGCTGACTTTGCTTCAATAAAAAGATGTTATTCAATGTTTTGATCCTTGTTAAGTAATTCTGTTTAGAAATTGTCATTTCGGTTCAAACAAAAAACATTAAGACAGTTGTTGCCATTAAATAATATTAACATCTGAATCTCTTTCTCATGATGAGGTCCATTATCTAACAGAAATATATGACTGCAATAAACAGTAAGCTACAGCAAACATTGAACATACAATTGACAGCCACTGCCTTTAAGACTTTACCAGCCTAAGAAATTGGACTCCCATTCAAAATAAAAAACAACATAATTCTTGAGGAATCTTGCTATTTTTCATAGTCCGAGCCTTCTTATGACTTTCACCGCACTCAGAAATAAGTTTATTTTACATGAACTGTGTAAAGTTATGCATATTGTCAGTACTAGATTACTTTTTTACATTTTAATGCGTATTGTAATGCAAGGATTATAAATCAAAATAGTTGCTTCAAAATCTTGTATAATTAAATGTGCATTAATGCCTTATCACATTATCTTGAGCTTTTATTATAAACAAAGAAAGACGAAGAAGTTATTGTAAGTAGAATGTTATTTGTATTTATAATTTAAAAATAACTATTATTTTTCTAAGTATACATAGTTCCATTTAGTATTGCTTTTAAGATAGTAGTTCATAAAATTTTAAAAACAAACAATTCTGTCACTTTTTGATACAGTTTTAACTTTTGATCTTAACACAAAGAAGATAGCCAGTTATAATATCTGTGTAAAGCGTCAATTGTTTAAAGGAAAAATAGCACATGCTTGTAAAATACCACACCACATTTGTTGTAAAAATGCATGATCGAAGTGTTCCCAGATTTTATCACACTGCCATTTTTATTTCAGGTCACATACAGTTACACAGCATTGAATGTACTTCGTCCCAGCACAAAAGTAGATGTCTACGGGGTGGTGAAGTTTATCAAGCCACCATACAAAACCAGGGGCAGTGGTCAGTACATCTTTAATAGATTATTTACTTATTAGTTTTATTGGTCTCCTTGTTGTCTTTAATTTGGAATAAAGATTATACAAGTCATTTCATGCTTAACTAATTAAGGTAAAATGATAAGTTTTGATCATTTCAAAAAACAACAACACAAATGCAAGTTAATATCCCCATCATCCGTGTACTATTCCAACTGATAAAAAATATATAGCAAATAATACAAATTCTTTAAATAATATATTTAAGCTTCAAAGACTCGCACGTTAAAATACTATTTTCCCACTACAAGGGTGAGTGCAGTGTGAGTGACATGTTTGTGGCCATACTGCATCATAAATGAAGTCTTAATTCACGGAATGCGATGATGCGCAATCAAAGAATTGATGTACAAAAGCATGAAATAATGAGAAAATGTGTTGATTTTTGTGTAAGATCATATTATCATTTCATTATCGGTCATATAAAAGAAATGTTTTCACTCATGGCAATCCACTCATGAAAATATGTTTTGTATGACCACTAATAAAATGACAATACGAATTTACACTGAAATCAACAAATATCTTCTGTATAGTGGACATCTTAAGCAACAATATTGTTATGTGAGACCTGGTATCACTGAGCCTCACTCTGGGAAAACAGGGCTTTATGCATTTTCGCAGGCTAATTGGGGATGGCACTTTACACACATGCATTAAGCCATGTTTTCCCAGAGCGAGGCTCTGATCAATTGTGCCATGATCAAACTCATCTAAACATTTTAGAAAAAAAATCACAGTTGATTCAGAATGTTGACTTAAGTATGTTAGTGATACTAACGATAGTATTATAAGTGTACCAATGTATTGTTCCTTGTTTTCCCAGACTACTGCACGATGATCAGCATCACAGACTCCAGTATGACCGGGCTGGATGAGAAGCTGAAGTGCCTGCTGTTTGCCAAGGAGGAGAGCATGTTGCCTAATCCAGACATCGGCGACATTGTGCGCTTTCACAGACTCTCTGTATGGAGTTTTCTATGCAATAACATGAATCTAAAATAAAACCGGTCTATTTCAAATGAAAGTAGAATCATAAGGAATGTTGAAGCTTCTCCTTTTGGTTAGAAGTTCTACATTCTTTATACAGTATTACAATTGAGCCACACTGTGGGAAAACCAAGCTTTATGCATGTGCGTTAAGTGTCGACCCAGATTAGCCTGTGCAGTCTGCACAGGCTAATCTGGGACAACACTTCCGCTTTAATGGAATTTTTCGTTTAAAGATAGTCTCTTCTAAATGGGTTAAGCCCTGTTTTCCCAGAGCACGGCTCATTTTGACCGCTTCTTCATTGGGGAAACCATTGAGGGGTTTAAAAAAAACAACGTTATCTTAGTAGTACTAAATTTGAGTGATTTCACAGACTCTTTCTATGCCTTTGCCTGACAATAATGGCTGCTTTTTTGTTTGTAGAAAATCTGTGTCATTTAAATTTTAAACGTAAATCATGTTATTTAAAGATTACTTTCCATAAATCTTCTTCATCAGGAGACAGCGTGTCGGGTCTAACGCCCATCTTCCTACCAGAAAGGTCAAGGTCACTCTTAAAAGTCAAAAGTGAAATTTTGGCCTACTCAAAATTCTATGGATCACTTAAAGGTCTTAGGTTAAACATGCTAATGGTGCAGCTTGTTAAATAATTATGAACAATAATGACCATGGACACGACATGTTGTTGACAGGCATATACTTTAAACGCAATACCCAATCATGCAGATTAATTTGACAGTTAAACCATGTCTGTTTTGAAAATGCATGTAAGGGTTACTGTACTGGTTTCTCACTTGGCCTCTGACGTCCATTGTCTCCTTCTGACTTCAGTTGTCGCCCTATTTCCATTCAAGGTGAGCATGTTCCGGGACAGTCTTCAAGGTCAGAGCAGCCCGGGCTTCGCGTGGCTCGTGTTTTCTGGGCGTCAACAGCAGCCAGTGGAGCCCAAAAACTCCTCCTCGCCCACATACTCGTTTACTGACGGTGACAAGGACAAGGTGATTACATGCTTATTCTGTCTACTTGATTCTTTTACAAATAACTACATTAAAATATTGGATTATGAAATTCGTTGTAATCATGAATGTGTTTTAATTTTTATCCCTTTAATGCAGGTATTTTTTTCAAAAAATTGAGAATGGGCATGAATATAAAGTTCAATTTTCATGCCCCTGTTAGGGTTGCATAAAGCAGTGGAACAGTCTGTCTGCCATTCCATTCAGGAGTTTTTTCCTAAATGCTTTTAGATATTTAGCTGACTTTGGGTTTGTTAGCCTACCTGCATGACAGATCAAGTTGAAGTTTTGTTCTGGTCCATAGATTTTTGGCGAAGTTACAGACCTTGGAATTTTCTCAAGAATAACAGTTTTTGGTACATTTTTCCTATATCATATATGCTTGCTGATATTGATTTGATTTTAGATGTGTAACACAACCTGCATGACTAACAGATCAAGTTTGAGTTTTGTTCCGGTCCATTGATTTTTTGCAAAGTTACGGGCTTTGGGCTGTTTTGTTCACATTTAATAATGAATTGGGAGTACAATATGCAGAGGGGGTAATCACATGACAAACAAGATAGTGGCGTCCATGCCAAGACAGTTATTTTTCGCCGTTTTATATCCTTTTATTACTTGTATTAATCTGGAACAATACTTTATGCACATGTATTTAGCCCAGTTTTCATATAACACTGTCTGTTCAGATACGTGAGCTACGTACATGGGCGAGCAAGAATGATGAGTTCAGAGAAAACCTGTGCAGCTTCAGTGATGTGGCTACAGGATGTTATTTTGATATTTACTGTCAGGTATTTGGTATATATATCTTCACATTTAATTCGCTGCTTTTCTGAGAAAAAGATTTGTTATTTATTGCAGATGAATGTTTTCATAGGTATTGGATAAATTGGGTCTGATGTATTCATTTTTAACAAAAAAACTGACAGTAGTTAACGTGGATTTTATTTCGCTGACTTTTTCCATGTGATAGAATTGTGTCCAAGAAGACAACGAACACAATTTTGTTTAAACACAAGGTAAATCCCATTATGGTAGCAGAGCCGAAAATATATGAATAGCTAAAACTGTTAGAAAAACTGAGAATCTAGATCATAGCAAAGTTGTCTCAAATTAACTAGCAATGGCTAAGGGTGAGAATCAGAATAATTTGATTATCATAGTCACCGTTAACTCAATTATCGGGCAATTATTCATTGAGCAACACTTGTTTATGTTAACAGGTTGTAAGTACGTCAGTGATTGAAGCTGGTGTTGGGCGCTTGTTACGAGTCTGGGACGCCACACAGTGCCTCTAGTGAGTAGGGCCAGCCTGATTCTGAAATAACTGGGCTTAATGCATGTGCTTAAAGTGTCATCCAAGATTAGCCCATGCAGTCTGCACAGGCTATTCAGGGAAGACACTTTCCGCTTTTATGGTATTTTTCGTTTGGGGAAAGTCTCTTCTAAACAAAAATCCAGTCTAGGCGAAAAGTGTTGTGCCAGATAAGCCTGTGCAAACTGCACATGCTAATCTGGAACGACACTTCAAGAACATGCATTAAACCCCGTTTTCCCAGGACGAGGCCCAATTGTGTGGTGATTTGTAATAAAGATATTTTTGTCCACTCCCTTCCCGTACCTTTGATTCAAATAGGGCAGTTTTCAGTTTCATGCTTAAGAATGTACTTTGTACTGGTAAACCAGTTTACCCACCTGTTTACCCAGGAGAAGTGTGAGTTTGTTAACTAAAAGCAGTGGTATGACTTAAATGCGAAAATGTATCTAATGCCATATTTGGCCAGTGTAGCTCCAGCCTGCGAGGTCTGTTCAGGAGCTACTCTGTCGGCTATAAAGTCACACAAGGTTTTGTGGTTTCGTTAGCAAAAAAAAGGAGCTTCTGACAAGACTGTGGGGATGCACAGGTCCGTGTGGATCTACGCTGGCCGCAAAAGGCATTAGACCCATTTTGTCATAACATGATTCATATATGGAACAACTGAAAGTCACAACTATTTCAGTAACGTTCGTGAGGTATCTGCAGACTCCCAGCTGGAAGACACACAGACAAAGGAACAGATTCAAAAGAGAGCCAGGGGCTTCATTTATGATGTTTCAGTGTTTGATGACCATTTCAAATCGTCCTCACATATCAAGGTACGTCATATAATGTGATGTTTCTCTGAAGTTTATTACTAGCCTAACGGTGCAATTGAAGGGCACTTTAGGTTAACCCCCGGTCTGTCTGTGTGTCCGAACCTAAACCCTGTGATGACTCAAAAAAGAACTGAAGTAAGGTAAATGAAACTTATTATGTGAACAGAGGGCTCTATGGCAAGAAGGGATAATTAAGAAAGTGCTCAACCTGCGCAGGTGAAACATGGTATGTGGATAAATGGCAATTTTTTTAAATATGCACTTTATTTCAGATTTTTTACATACGAAAAATTATGGTTGCTATGGTTGCAGATGCAATAATAACCAAAATGAATGAATTCTAAAATTTGGATCCTGTGTAACTCAAAAAGTATGGAAGCTAGATTTAACAACCTTGGTCTGTGGATGAGGCCGTATGGTTAATATGCACAGTATTTCAGTTCTGTCCATCTGGAAGTCTGAAAAAACTGGATCCTGCGATAACGCACAAAGTACTTCAGCTAGGTTGATAAAACTATGTGTTATGAAGGCCATTTGGGGAACTTGTATCATGTCTCAGTTTTTGTGTAAGACATAATTGAAAAATATATTCAGCATCCTGCCATAACTAAAAAATACTTAATCAATGTAAATGAAACTTACAGAGATCATGTTTTTACTGTTTACATTAATCCAGTAGGGGACTGCTTTTTTGTCTGTGACTGAGATCTTGTTTATAATGGACAGTGTTTGTGATACAGCGTTGAAGTACATATTAATATTATTTGTTTACCTTTAATTGTTTTTGAATATATTTGTGTGTAGATCAAATAATTATTCCCGCTTGAAAGAAGTGGGGGTATTTTGCTTTGCATTTTTCCATTCATCAGTTTTATTATCCCCACTCTTTTTGAAAAAAAGGTGGGGATATTGTGGTTACCGGTTTCTCCGCTGTCCGTCCGTCCTGGCCACTTTCTCCTCCTACACTATAAGCACAGGGGGCTTTTCACAGGAAATTTGTGTCCGCTAGATGTCTTGAGATACTTTGACTGTAGAAAATTGGTATAACGGTTACTTCTGAGAAAGGGAAGACACTTATTTTTATTGATGTCTTCAGGTCAAAGATCAAGGTCACAGGGGGCTTGTCACAGGAAATTGAGGTCTTCAGGTCAAAGATCAAGGTCACATAGTCTTGTAACATGAAATTCAATTTGGCATTATTGTTTAAGAAAGCTTTGACCGGCAATTTTGAGATTGGCATAGTGGTTGCATGTTTGAAAAAGAAGATGCATTTTGTACTTTTAAGCTAACAAATACAATATTCTGTTTTTATATTTGCTAACAAAATATGAATTAACAAATGTTGTTATCCCCACGCTTATTGAAAAGCGTGGGGATATTGTGGTTATCTCCGCCGTCCGTCCGTCCTGGCCACTATCTCCTCCTACAATATAAGCACTAGAACCTTGAAACTTACACACATGGTAGCTATGAGCATATGTGCGACCCTGCACTATTTGGAATTTTGATCTGACCCCTGGGTCAAAAGTAATGGGGGTTGGGGTTTTCACTCATTTTTTTATGTTTTTTTACATTAACTTCTTCATTTCTACACCGATTCACTTCAAATTGATACTGGACCTCTCTTATGACAATACGTTCAATCTCAACCATGCATGGCCCCATTCCCAACCCTGGGGCGCCCCGCCACATTGGCCACACCCATCCAAAATTGCCTTTTACTATAATTTCTTCATTTCTACAAGGATTCACTTCAAATTGATACTGAACTTCTCTTATAACAATACGGTCCATCTCAACTATGCATGGCCCCATTACCAACCCTGGGGCCCCGCCCACATAGATCACACTCACCCAAAATTGCCTTTTACTATAATTTCTTCTTTCAACACCGATTCACTTCAAATTGATACTGAACTTCTCTTATGACAATAGGGTCAATCTCAACTATGCATGGCCCCATTACCAACCCTGGGGCGCCCTGTCCACATAGGTCACACCCACCCAAAATTGCCTTTTACTATAACTTCTTCATTTCTACACCAATTCACTTCTAATTGATACTGAACTTCTCTTATGACAATACGGTCAATCTCGACTANCATACAAAGAAATATCGCAAACAATATATTCGGCGTTAATTTTGAAAATGAGATTTTCAAATGGACAACTCTTCATAATTATTGAAATTCAAAACTATTTCATGCTAAAGATGTATCACTTGTTTTACCGCCGTTTAGCAATTTGGTTAAATTCGGTATGCTTTCATACAAAATTATGTCCATTTAAGTCTCAAATATTTTTCTCGTTATTTCGTGTATATATGTTTTAGTCGTTTATATATATGTCTAATGTAACAATAAACCACTAACATTCAATTGATGTGTATTTAGGTTTTAATTTATCATATCTACATTCATATCATGACATGAAATAAAAGTTATAATGTTGATAACGAAATAAATCACCAAAACATTAATAAATCCATAAAACTATACCTGTAACGTAAATCCGGAAATTGTATAACCACGTCTATACAGCGGCGTAAACCAACACGTAGTGGCTGAACATTTGTTTACTCAATACAGATTGATTGATATTACAGAGAGACGTAGGCCTACAATAAAAATGTAAGTCGACATTGTTAACCATATTTTGCAGCTGCAGTCAACAGGGGGCATGCGTATACGGGAGCTTACCGCGTTTAAGTGAGGTAACGGGAACAAAACTTCAAAGATGGCGTCGTTTTCGTGTTTTTCGTGAAGGAGTAGCGGATATTTTCACCCGGTAAGCCAGTTTATATTTATATTTGTTTTAAATGAATACGCCCTTTCGGCTCTACGGTGTTTGTGCTCCCCTCGGTTTTTTGTTTCAATGCCGTAGACGTCGGAATAAAAAAGTTAGTGAAGCAAAACCGGCGACAAATTTGTTGTTTAATTTCTTGACCTTCGAGATGTTGGATGTTCGAATATATTTTTCTCTCAAAATAAACGGTATTTGTGCATGTTTTCAGTAAACTATAACATAAATCACGATTATTTAATTACCTCGACGCGTTGGTATGTCTATTAATTCATTTAATACCGAATTATAACGGTTTAACCCCCATTTTGGGAACTAACTTCATGTTTTGAACTCTCTGCTTAAAGGTATAAGCTTAAAATCATAACAGTGAAAATAAATTAATCACATTTAAATTTAATGCATTTCAATTTCAACTAACGAAAAAATGTTATGGAAAAGTTAATTTAGCATAATATATCAATACACATCAACAATTCATTTCTCCTGTATCTGCTTATCGTCATACGGGTTCATATTTGTGAAACCTACTTTTTGATTTCATATATTTTCGTTTTCTGTTGCATACAACTCCAACCCGTTGTGTTTTACAACACAACGACATTATACAAATAGCACGAACAATATAATTAATATTTAATACGTTAATAATACATAGTATGGCCCATGAGAACATACACATTGTTGAATCTTACTGCTGTTTAAACCAATTACAAGTAAAATCAATCGTATCAAATTAAATTCAAGCATTTGCTATGTAGTTGATTAAACAGGTTTCTGGAGAGGATTGTGGAACAAACAACTCTCGTTTATCATTTTGATGCGACGGATTTACCGGTCAAGTCTAACTCGGTCAAGATAAAGGTCGATAATTTATCATCTGTAACGACGCTGGTTAAGTTAAGAAGTGAAGACAT
Source organism: Dreissena rostriformis (assembly GCA_007657795.1). Lineage (NCBI taxonomy): Eukaryota > Metazoa > Mollusca > Bivalvia > Myida > Dreissenidae > Dreissena > Dreissena rostriformis. The sequence goes on from VMBQ01004476.1 coordinate 66,406, forward strand.
ACGGTACTTTGCCAATTATAATCTTACCTCGTTTTCTTTCACCTCGTGCTACGTAAATACGCACATTAATTAACGGTAATGCTCTTCTCGTGGCCAAAATCGAATGCCTACATCCTACATAATTCATTATATGAACTATATGAAAGTAGTTAGACAGTTCTTCAACTCAAGATAAAAAGAAAAACCTTCTGCATGGTGTTTGAATAATAATCCCTTTATACAATGTTCAGACACCGGACAACGCCTCAATATGAATACATATGCCAAGTTTCCAAGTTACATTGCCTACCTTGCCAAATGTTAAATGGCATTTTTCAATGCACGCAAAGATGCTGATGATGATACTGATGATGATGATGATGATGATAATGATGATGATGGTGATGATGATGATGATGATGATGATGATGATGATGACGATGATGATGATGATGATGATGATGATGATGATGATGATGATGATTATCTCAATATTTCGTTTATAAATGTTATGTTTAATTGTTTACATATAATTCTTATGAAACAATCAGCCAGTCACATTCAATTGCTGTTTATTATACTTTTATTGAATCATACGTCCATGCATTTTATGACTTGAAAAAAAAAACGGTTTTAAAATTAATAAAGAAATAAATCACCAATAAAGAAATAAATCACGAATAGAACAATAAATCACCATGCCTGTTACGTAAATCCACAAATAATATATTTACGTCTATGCAGTAGCGTAAACAAACACGTACTGGCTAAAACTGTGTAGACTCGAGACAGGTGATTGACTTGATATTACAGGGGGACGTACAGTAATAGTGCTTCATGTCAGTCGACGTTGTTAACAATAATTTGCAGCTGCAATCAAGTGGCAGGAATACATAACTTTGCCACTTTGCCACTTTCTCACGTATGCGGATCGCCTAGGTCGCAAAGAAAACAATAAAACACAACAACCTGATCCTCGCGGAAGGCATTATGGAAACTATAAACCAAATTCAATACTTAAACATGTTTTTAAGATAGTTTGACAGGATCCACAATTTAAATACCTATTATATTATAACTCTCTGCTAAAAAGTATAAGCAAAGATAATAAAGATGGAGCTGTCAAAAAGTAATCGCATGTACGTTAAATCAATTCCTTTCCATTTTAACTAACAAACAAATGGTGTGGTAAAGTTAATTTCGCATAATACATCCACATATTTGTGAAAACTTCCCTTTGATTTCAGTTATTGTCGTTTTGTGATTCATTAAAAACACAAGCAAATTCCAAATTTCACAGGCACCATACTTAATCTCCTCCTAACGAAGATCAATGAGGGTAAAGAATATTCTTAATGTAAAACGTTCAATACATCCAACTCCAATCCTGTGTGTTTAAAAAAGCAACGACATTATACAAATAATACGAACAATAAAATCAATATTTAATAATAAATAATATGACCCATGAGATCAAGCACATTGCTGAATCTTACTGCTGTTTTAATCAATTACACGTTAATCGTTTACTAACACTCGTAGTAAATAGAAAATGATATGTAAGGTTACTCGAAGAAAATAGAAAAATTATATAAAAGAATAATAAATATTATTGCCAACGGACACACATGGACTGCAAATGCATGTAATTGCCATATATAATTTTCCAAATGTCGACAAATAACTCCAATTCGTGAATTCTTCAAAAGATTAATTTTGATCTGATGGCGTTTTATCGCAAAGGAACAAATGCACGACTTACAAGTATGATGTTCTTCAAAAATACAAAAGGAAGTTCATGTTGATAATGATCATTACATTTGGACATTTGTCAATCCAAACATTCAAAAACAGCCTACACAAGCTGTTAATATCCCTTATCTTGTACATATCCACTGCCAACTATTATGATATATGTTGTGTTATAATTCTTTTTTATAATTGTGTGGGTTTCAATTCTGGTCATAAAGATTACATATATGTATATATATATATACCACCCGATATACTTTTGGCCTTCACCAATAACACTCGAACCTCGAGACGGTGTCAGTCCATACCCCACCCCAATACATTTGGCTCTCCAACTGGTAATCGAACCCTTGTCTACCGCGTGACAGTCGGTTATGGAACAGTTTACTTGCGTGCACCATTTTGTACTATTGTTATTCGAGGTGCGATTGTGTTTCTTTAAATAGGTATATCATATTGTTCTCTTACTTAGTTCGTTCCTTTTATTAAATTGAATTTTGTGTCATTCCAAATTAATAATAAAAGTAAGTGTGTAAATATGTGTTGAACATTTCTGCAAAACGCACTTAGCTTATTTAATATTGTCATCTTGTACTAGTAACTGTTGAACGAAAAATAAACAGTTGTTGTTGTAAAATACGTAGAAATGCCTAAAATGAATATTAAAAAAAAACACACACACAAATACACTGGTTTTGAAAAATCGCATGCAAGAAAAATGGGCATAGCGGGCGAAATAGGAAATAAAACTATGTTTTACTTTCTTTTACGAATTGTAGGTGCCGCTATTCTGACGAACATGTTATCAATTTGTTGTGGTTTAAAGAGTGAAAAAATACACATTTTATAGTGAACACAAATCAACGGACGTTTCAGACGATTGTAAGAATACAAGTAAATAGTTGGCTTCAAGGAAATCGCTAAGAAGAAACCGAGCAACATGCAACTACAAGTATATTTACTAGCTTCATTTCATTTATTAACATGTGATTAAATTTTACTTTATTCGACCACCCCAGAAGAAGCAAAGGAAATATTAAACTCAATACACAGAATCATAAACGCCCAGATAAGCCTTAGGCTTTCGATGGAATAGAGGTAAGATAAAAAGGTTAACACTTAAACAATTTCTTTAACTCAATACCCACATGATTGACATCAGCTATTGTATGTGTGTACAATAGTTAGGATTATGTTCATATACTATCAAATGTTACTTACGCTGCAAACAATACAAGCACATGTATTTTATTAGTTTTTGTATCCTTAACAAGAACGTAATCGTTTGTTTACAAACACCGCATGTGATTTATTATACAAAAAGCCTCATCGTGTTATAGCATAGGTAACAGTTCAAACACTATACACATTGTATACACGTTTCTTACATTATATATCGAGAAACATCAAAGGTATGGATATCACTAAGATGACATTTGAACGCATCCGATCGAAACTAATTGGTATATCATACATCACTCATCCGCATGTTAGCGGTTTCATATTTGTACAATTCTCATAAAAGTAACTAATTGTCTACATAATGAACTTGTTTTTGAGTGGTAACTTAAGATGCAGAGAGATGAAAATACAACGGATCATGTGGATCAACACAATCGTGTTTAAATTTACTTATATCAGGGCTCTAGATAACGGTAGGGATCTTTAAGAGGCAAATACACCTTTGTTCTTCATACAATCCAACGTCGAAGATGCTCATTAGAATCGCATCATCAAGACTATACTAATGCGTAGCCACAAAATTAAAAATGGAATGGAAAACTCCAAGGCTAATCTGGGACGACAATTTACACACATGCAATAAACCCCCTTTTCAGAGAGAGCGGCTCATATGTTCTCTCGATGCTACGATAACCAATCGTATGACCGACTGGCTGAATGTACATTTGAGATAAGCTACTGAATCCTTTTATGTGTTTGAATAATTATGTTCGATTATGCGCGTATCTACTTATTATAAAAGACGAGATACTTTTGTTGACACAAAAAAGCTGCCCGATTTATGAGTATTCCATGTTCAAAATAAATATGCTTCGCTCTGTGAAAAGGGGGTTTAATGCATGTTCGTAAAATGTTGTTCCAAATAAACATTTGCAGTCCGCNTGAACCAGTTTCCCGAAGCTTTTACTATAAATGTGACGTCTTGTGTTAACAAGGTTTTACTATAGCCATATATTAAGGAAAACTGCCACCCCACGACCATGTTTTTAAAAAACCGGAACCATTTTCGAACCCAATTGAGATATCATTACAACAATTCTTCTGACCAACGAAGATTGGACTATAAATGTGGCTTCTAGTGTTAACAACTTCTTCTTTTATTTGACCTGGTGACCTAATTTTGACCTCACGTAACCCAGTTTCGAACTCGGCCAAGATAGTTTTGGGACACATGTCCTGACCAAGTTGTACGAAGACTGAACAATAAATGCGGCCTCTGGTGTTACCAAGGCAAATGTTGACGATGGACGACGCAACACGGACAAAAGGTGATACCAAAAGCTCACCATGAGCACGTTGTGCAGCAGCTATATCCCAATGGAAAACATCAGGACAAAGTTACGGTCCATTGATATTTGACAAAGTTACGGGCCTTGGACAGTATATAAAATCGTTTTGGAACAAAAATCCGGAAGTGTTATTTTGAAAAGTCCAAGGCCAATAACTTCACCAAAAATAAATTGACCGAAACAAAACATAACGTTAAGAGACATTTAATAGTTGATCCATTTCAGAATCATGTCGAAGGTGTGTCCGTCTGCAATATAATGACCCTGTTGGGATACGGGTAGAATATCAGAAGGAGACGTGTTGAGATGTACAGAGAAAGAGATATGCTGGAGAACGCAAAAATGCATCAGTCAAATTCCATTTTCATCACAGCTGGCAACAAGGCTGAGGGCTGACCTGCTATTATGAAAGCGACTATGATGCGTTACACGTGCTAGACCGTGTCCTCTGTGTGGAAGCTGGAGTCGATCTGCACACCATACCACACGACATAGAAGTGTACAGAATGGATACACGTGTATACCCAGGACATTGCAGGATGTTATTGGAAAGATCTGCTTCCACAAGTTTTACTTGTATTCAGTATGCTCTTTGTGATGACGGAAAAGGGAACGCTATTCTTAGCAGCAGTTTATTTCTTGATGAACTGTCAAAAATTGAGACAGGAGGTGTTCCACTTGAACGCGCGGGGCCATCCCTACCGAGGTCAACAAAACTAGGGGAAAAATCGACGTAGTCAAGGCAAAACGCTGTCAATGCCCCAGCATCCTGCAGAGATGGGCTCAACGAGCTCGACACTGGCCGCCACCGGATGTAGTGCTGAAAGTTGTATCGTTGGGATCGTTTGTTACCCCTGTAGGCTTTAGAGGCAGTGAATACAGGTATTTAGAGTAGAGAATGTGCTTCAACACTGGCGACTCGTTAACAATCTAAAGGTCACTCAGGCAAAACTGTTTGTTATTCTAATCAAAGCGCTGAAGGCACTGAATTTGTTCGCTATTGCATAATCTTAGAAGCAACTCAGTTTTCAAACTTATGCTATAGCTTTTTATATCGCAAGTTTGAAATGAACACAACCCATTCAACTTTTAAAGAGTGTGTCTTAAAGCACAGGTCGAGATGTGTGTGACTGTTTATCCTCATATTTATGTTATAGAGATAACAACAATATGTCTTTTTTTCACAATTGGTTGCTGGCAACCATCTTCAGAATTGTGGTTGCCTTGCTAAAGAATAACAAGCCTATAATCATGTACATGTTGTGATATGTGTATCTAATACTTCATCTATTTTCTTTTTTAAATTATTGAGAAACAATTTTGCCCACATGACAGACTTTTAATGCAGCATTAAGCCCCGTTTTCCCTGAAAGCAGCCAATATGTACAGATTTCAATGATAAACTTACCAATGTCATCGCACAAGCTGTTATAAACACCAGACTGGCCAATATGACCCACAAGCTCTTAAACCTATTGTTTACATAATTACAGGCTGTCGTCTGCTACACAGAAACGCGTTAAGCATTTTTCGTCTATAAACAGGCACATGTTGTGGTTAGAGCAGACGCTTTTAGCATTCGTCGTCTGCAGTTATCCACACAGGCAGTCACGGGTTACGGTTCCTATGATAGTTAAGCCATAGTGATTTGCAAAATTGCCTCTACATTATTTGTGAGCTAACGCTCACAAATAAAAACTGC
>VMBQ01004477.1:13209-81763 GCA_007657795.1 Dreissena rostriformis
ACTGGCTACCAGTAAAGGCTAGGATAACATTCAAATTACTGACCTTCATGTATAATTGTTCTCATGGTCACGCGCCAAAATACCTTACAGAACTGTTAAAAGAAAAAGTACCAGCACGTAACCTACGATCTACTGTCTCGTATGACGGCTGTTATGATGTGAAATGCACAAAGAGAAAAACTTTCATGGACAGGAGTTTCGGAGTTGTTGGTCCGAAACTGTGGAATGACCTACCATCAAGCATTCGGACTTCTGTCTCAATAGACATTTTCAAAAGGAATTTAAAAACATTTCTCTTCAGAGACTTTTACAACCTATTTTAAATACCTGTGATTTCAAAACAAATCGAGACTCAGTTGTACGGGCTTATTTGTCCAACAACCATGACTCGGAGGACCAAGAAATTAAAGAATTGTGCGGGCTTCTTTGCTCGAAAAGGATATTTATTGTACAAGTGACTGGTAACCAAAAATCATTAGGGCTTCTTTGCTCAATGATTGAATGAAATCATACAGCGGTCTTTTAGTCACGCTTGGCCCCTCTGGGGTGTGTCTTATAGTCACACTGAAATTTTAACCTTCAAGTTGTGTCTTGTAGTCACACTTGGTCAGTCTATTTGTTGACTTGTAGTCACAATAGTTCAAATAAGGTTAAAACCCAAAGGAGGTATGCGTAAGGGTGACGGGTGAACGGTAGCTGTGGGATCCAACAGCCAGAGTGCAGAAATATCCTTTCACGTATCCTTTCAGTTCATGAAAAAAGTGTCTTTATGTTGCCAAAACTTTGCTAATAATTTCATTATAATTAGTGTCTTAACCCTAGTTATTTCAATTAATTGCATAATATTTTATTTTTCCTGTGTTTTAATATCGTAGCCTGTATTGTTTTATTGCTAAAGTTTCTTACAGCATTTTTATTTGTATTTATATCACACATTTTTAGATTATTAATCCCTTAATTAATGCTGCATAAAAGTATCAATCACTCTAATTTTATTTATAAATTGTATGTATATTTATATGTTTTGTACAACGCCATTGAATATAATTATATAAATAGGCGTTTCATCAAATAAGCAAGTTTCTAGTTTTCTTTAAAACTAATGCATACAAATTTGCTACAAAGATTTTGACTGTTCACACATTTTAATTGTATGATTTCCGATGGTTTATAGAGAAATATCAGTGAATTAAAACTGATATTTCACTGTTTGGAACCTAGACAAATAACTGAAAATTATTGATAATTTTCATTGTTTGGCCAACACTATTTTTAGATATATTTGGTTTCCCCATTGTGACTCTCTAATGTTACCAATTTTACTCTGCATTGAATGCTTATAAAACATACTGATAAGCTTCCCTTGCTCATACTTGTATTAAAGTTTCGGGGCGCCGAAAGGGGACTTTTATTGTCCAGGCATGGCAAATATACATAAAATAATCATTTGTAAGCATAAAATAAAAAGAAAATGTGTTTGATTTTGTAGAATATCGGTTTTAATTCACTCGCTGTGCCACTCATGAAAAGATCAGTTTCTAAAATTACTTGTTAATTTAAATCGATATTCCATCAAGCCAACACATATACTCTAAATTTAAACAACTTACTTTTATGACCCTATCTTTTCCTACTGTTAAAAGTAGTTTTCTAGTTTCCTCTAGGTGCATGTGTATAACGGCGTGCTTGGCATCATGAAATGTAGCTAGTGGGGCACATCTACAAGAGGAAATGTACAAATCATTTGAGTCGCGTTTTGAGAAAACTGGGCAAAATGCTTGCGCGTAAAGTGTCGTCCCAGATTAGCCTGTGTGGTCCTCACAGGCTTATTAGGGACGACACTTTCCGCCTTAACAAGATTTTCGGTAAGAAGGGACTTCCTTTAAACAAAAAATACCATAAAAGCAGAAAAGTGTCATCCCTGATAAGCCTGTGCGGACTTCACAGGCTAATCTGGGACGACACTTAACGAACATGTATTAGGCCCAGTTTTTTCAGAACGCGAATCATTTATAATCATTCCTTCTACTAGAACTTGGTTTCCACAAACAGTTTTTATGTTCATGTTTAAAGAAACATGTTTTAAACAATAAATATATTCAAATACTTTACTGAATAATCATTTTTGTTCTTGATGATTATGTGGATTAATCAATCCACAAATTTAACCGAAATAACGAATTTAACCCAAATCACGAATACAACCCAAATCACGAATTTAACCGAAATCACGAATTTAACCCAAATACATACAATATGACAGATGCAAATTTTAATCATATGACATATAATGCCAAATATTTTTATTCATTTTGCAGTAACTTCAGCATCATTCTGTTATCATTTCTGCATTAAACATTACTTTTTTCCATCCCCACATAAGCAAAATGCCCATAAGACTTGATTTAAAGTACCATTAAATCATTTATATATGTAACTAAACAGTTCATAACAAAACATTTTACTCTAAGAATAACTAAGCCCCCTCACTCTGTGTCGGTGATCTTCTGGAAGCAGTCGTCACACACACGCACTTCGTACTCATATCCCATGGGGGCAGGGTGGATCTCTTCTTGCTGCACTTCTCACACACTGCCCTCCCACACTTCCTACAATGGTGCTGTAATTATACAATTAATTATATTATTTTATTTATTTAGAAAAAAGACTTAACTAACCTCGTCCATAGGTATGTGCAGGTCGAGGCCATCCTGCTCCATACCTTACAAAATATTATGTGTTAGTAGGACAAATATGAACTAATATTTCCAGAGAGACATACAAACACATTATGTTTACTTTGGATAGAAATACATTGTAACAAGAGCAACGCATAACCGGTGCCAAGGCTCGGCTGCGGGTGCAGTTTTGAATAAATGAAAGCTTGTCAGATTATTTTTTTTTAGAGGTCACAGTGACCTTGACCTTTGACCAAGTGACCTAAAAATAGGTGTGGCGTGAAGAACTCATCAAGGTGCATCGACATATGAAGTTTCAAAGTTGTAGGTGGAAGCACTTTGATTTTAGAGCAAAATGTGAAGGTTTTAGCACGACGCCGGCCGACGACATGACAAGCTGGCTATGACAATACCTCGGGTTTTCTCCGAAAACAGACAAGCAAAAAATCATACCACAAGAATTCATCGTATTTAAAAAAAAACTTATATGTTATTTTTATAACTTATATGCACACATAACACATATCATTTTTTAACTCATTAGTAGGTTAATAAATTATTAAATGTTGTGGACCATTCTGCACAGGCTAATCAGCAATCAGAGACTACAATTTCACAGGCTTCCCACACTTCCTACAGTGGTGCTGTTAATGCAGTGCAGGGATTTCAATTGAAGCAGAATCATGCTTTTTTATGCAAGCATTTGAAATTGTCTCACTTTTCACCCCTGGAATTAATGCCTTTTGCATCATTTTGAGGCTAACTCAAAAATATAGTTTTATCATACAATTTCTGATTCTGCATTGTATTTTATTTAAATTTATGCAAAACAACATTTACCGACTATCTTAGAACTACGCAGAAACAAAATTACTATTGACTTCAGTATTTTGACCCCTGACAATTTCATTTGACCCCTGAACAAGAGCTGTGTTTGTGAAACACAATTCCCCCTACTGCGCCGCTTTGAAGCCATACATTTGACCTTTGGCCTTGAAGGATGACCTTGACCTTTCACCACTCAAAATGTGCAGCTCCATGAGATACACATGCATGCCAAATATCAAGTTGCTATCTTCAATATTGCAAAAGTTATGACCAAGGTTAAAGTTTTGTGACAGAAACACACATACAATGACAGACAGACAGTGAGTCCAAAAAAATATACCCCCGATGATACGATCCGAGGGCATAAACAAACATTTGACCCCTGACCATTTCAAGCATGGGGGTCATTTGACTCCTGGTTTTCAAAATATACTGAAATCCTTGGTAGTGGGGCATTAAGGGGACTGGCAGTAATCTATTGAGCCTCATTCTGGGAAAACTGGGCTTATTGCATGTGCGTAAAGTGTCGTCCCAGACATGGAAATCAAATTTTGGAAATTAAAAGCCTTCCTTGAACATTAGCCTTAGCCCAAAGTACAAGCACCACCGCCGTTATTGCTACGAGAAACATCATCGATCCAAGAGTGTAACCAACAAGCGTAGCAGCCTCGTCCGTGGTTCAGTCAGTCAACGGAGCAGCTTCGTCCGCGGTTCAGTCAGTCAACTTCCGCTGGGACTCAGATCAACGCGAACGCTCTTTCGGCGACCAGCAGTGTTGTAAGAAATGACTTACATTCGCATAAACTCCCTAAACTAACATTGCCTTCATTTGACGGAGACATACTGAAATGGCANAATCAGTATCGAATGCAAATCAACATCTTATTTGATATTGTTAATGAACCGTTTATAGAAACGCAATGACAGTTGCTCTGCGTCTTCCCGTGTAGTCAGAAGATAAGGAAATCGAACTGAACGTATTTATTTAATCTGCAAATGTCAATAAAAGAAATTTATTGCTTCCCATAACTCTCTAGTATAATTTCATTGTCATGGTGAATGAATCCGATAGAAATGGTTAGGTTTTTTTTTTAATAAGAAACTGATTCAAATTTGGACATTATCATTACACAATTGCAACATATTTTTAATTACTAACGGTTTAAATTTATGGGTGGTTCAGTTTCGTGTTAAATTCTAGAGACCTTAATTTAAATAGAATGAAAACACTATATCTTACAGAATGGAAAACTTGCTTTTTAAATTGTACATTCTCCTTTATTGAATAATTCATTTGTAAACACATTCATCCAGTGACCTTATGACACAGTTTGTGACGTGTAATGGTCAATACATGTAACAAAATGTGAACGAAAAGCACGAATGAATGTCAACATCAAAAAGGGCCAATAGGCTCGTTTAACGATACCCATGCGTTATCAAATATTTGTGTCGTCCAAATACTAGTTTTATCAGCAATTAACTGTATTGTCTATAATCGAAATACAACATTTATATTAATCGTTCAAACAAATTGTTATTATTTAATTGAATATGTAATAAATATCCTCGGTGGCGTAAATACTGAAAATACAATTACATTCTGACTACGGTAATGCTTGAATACGTCTTCATAAAAAAGAAGCCACNCACTACTGGGACATTATCGAAGACGAGGTTATTCGCGGAAAGGGGCCTACGGCAGTGAAGTCGAAAATAGGATACCTGTTATCTGGACCAGTCGGAGCAGGCGAAAAAAGTTCGAATCACGTTCTCAACGTAATTACTTCGCGTGCAAACGAAGCAAGTTCACTTGAAAGATTTTGGTCGTTAGAAAGCCTGGGGATCATTCCACCAATAGAAGAGCCAGAAAAACGAGACCGCTTGAATACTAATCAACAGACTTCCATCGAATACTCTGATAACCAATACACGGCGTCTCTACCGTGGAAAAACGACCATGGGCCATTACCATCCAACTACTACGTAGCTAAAGGAAGAACGGAGAGAACGATTCGATGGTTAAGCCGGAAACCAGAAATGCTTCAGATATATAGCGACATCATTGACGAACAAGAGGAAAGAGGATTTATTGAACGAATAGACAAAAGCGCACCATCTTCTTCGATCATACATTACATACCCCACCACCCAGTCATGAAAGAGTCTTCTACAACGCCCATTAGTATTGTATACGATTGTAGCTGTAAACAGTCCCCCGACCAACCGAGCCTTAATTACTGCCTAGAGTCAACAAGCATGCAAGCATTTTGAAGATTCGCAAGTCGCAGATCACTTCCGAAAATCGTGATGTCCGATAACGCAACAAACTTCCTAGGCGCGTCGCATCAGCTCAGGCGTCTATTCGAGTCAACTGCAGTCAAGGAGCTCCTCAGCCGAAAAGGGACCGAATGGCACTTCATTCCAAAACGCGCACCATGGTATGGAGGATGGTGGGAGCGCCTTACTGGACGGAGGAAATCTGCGCTCAAAAAATGCTTGGTCGCTCACTCGTTAATATGGAAACATTGCGTACGGTTGTGACCGAAATAGAAGCCATGTTGAACGACAGACTTTAACACAGCTATCATCATGTAGTTATGATTTGGAACCTCTAACACCATCGCACCTCGTTTACGGTCGGAGAATTACGTCGCTTCCATACAACGACATAGCGATAGATACCGAAAATCAAATTGGAAGAGAAGATGGAAGTTTATACCGTAAACGTGTAAAGCAGCAAAATGAAGGGCAGTTACATGACATGCTGCCCAATAATATTTCAAAATCATTTGACATTAAAGAAAGTAATCTTTAGTCAGGATATTGAGTAATTCATTAGGAGTTTAATATACGATTATTGTAAATATTTTTACCAGCCATTTCATAAAGGTAAAAGTTATGCAATGGGAAACAGCGATGCAGTATTCCCAAATGCAACCATCCAGTATGTAAACGACGACCAAAGAGCATTTCTGCATCCCATACAGTTCAAATAATAATATACTAGCTTACATTAAAGCAACAAAATTTATTTTGTGCTGGTATTTGGATTATCAAATACAATAATAACTAACTACTTGAGGAACATTACATTTGGTATGTTAGGAAATGCTTCTCGCTAAAGAAACACTGTACCAGTACAGCTGTCGTTTGCTACAGAAACACCGTCCTGGTAAAGCTGTCGTTTGCAACATACACACCGTCACAGTACCGCTGTCGTTCGCTACAAAAACACTGACCTAGTAAAGCTGTCGTTCGCTACAGAGACAATGTCCTAGTACAACTGTCGTTCGCTACATAATTGCCGACCTAGTACTGCTGTCGTACTCAACAGAAAGACTGTACTACCACAACTGTCGTTTTCTACAGAAACACTGACCTAGTACTGCTGTCGTTCGCAACAGCAAGACTGTACTAGCATGGCTGTTGTTAGCTATAGAAACACTGTCCTAATACAACTGACGTTGGCTACTGAAACAGCCACCTAGTACTGCTGTTGTTCTAAACAGAAAGACTGTACTAGCACAGCTGTCGTTCGATACAGAAACGCCGACCTAGTACTGCTGTCATTTGCAACAAAAAGACTGTACTAGCACAGCTGGCGTTCGCACACCGTCATTTTGCAGCTGTCGTTCGTTCACTCTTCTATTTCACCTGTCGTTCGCGAAGCTCACTGTCTTGCTGAAGCCGTCGTTTGCTTCTTTGATTATGAGCAAGAGATCATAGGTAAAACTGGTCAAAGTTATATATGTATTTCCATTATGATTGGATTTTTTATTATATGTTTAACATAAAATAATCGTCCAGCTCAATGATACATTAAAATTATACTTAATGCTAAACTTTTAAACAAAAATATTGTGTTGTATAACTACCGGTTACACTGTTTAACTCTTATATGCAAACAGCAGATTAATACTACATGTCATATTGTCACAATTTGCGACGGTATTTCGTAAAGCACCCAGCTGGAATTCAAGAATTATTGCAAACTTTTTGCGCAAGCTTTTTACCGACACAAATTGTACGGATTTCGCGCAGCCTGTTCAACAAGTCGTGCTTTTCTTAAAGTTCAAGGACTAACAGCATGGACTTTCCCCGCAGCTTGTAAACTTTATAAACCAGACATGCGCCCCATTTGTAGCATAAAACGTTTGAGATACGGCAAAGAGCCATGGATACATAATTTTTGTTGATTTTATGTGCGTGCGCCTCTTGTGTGCAAGGGTAAGTATAAAGTAGTTCGTGACATTATTATTTTTTAAACTTGAAGCATACCTTTATATTGAATATTGAATGGATAAACAATCAATAGGCAATTACCGAAGTCTACAATTTAATGAAAGCGTTTTATAAAATATTAAATGATTTTATCACGTACCATGTGGAAATACATTTTTATCACCAACCAGTCGAAAGTAAAACAAAGTATATTTAAATATGCGCTAAATAAACAGTATGTTTATATGTATATTAATGAATTAAAAATGAACAGAAATACACTAATAAATACGCATTTAATTTTAAAAGGGGCATAAACAAAACTGTACATGTTCAGCGTTAGACGTTCCGCTTTCCTAAAAAGTGTACATGTTTATAAATATCAACATTTTACTTCAAATATTAGTATATAAGCAATATAGGAACCTAATATTTTTTTTTAAAGAGGACCTATCTTAATTATAAATATATTAATGTTAAGAACTATATTGTTTTTAGTGTCTTTCTAGAGGAGCATGTTTATGAAGCTTAACTATGATTTCAATGTATTTTGTTTCGCTATTTTCTAGTTTCAGAAATTACCACTATGTAATTGCACCAAACGTTATTCGCCTTGACAGTCAAGAAAAATTCCTGGTTGGCATATTAGGCGATAACCGAACTCTACAACTTCATGTAAGTGTTTTATAAAATATCTAATGATTTTTTCACGTACCATTTGGAAATATATTTTAGCCACAAACAAGTCGAAAGTAAAACATAGTAAAATAAACTAAAACCATTAGATGTTTTTTAAATTACACAATACGAGAATAGTAATTGAATAATATAGAAAACACATGTTACCTTTTTAAACTGTGTCAAGCAAGCGGATGTATGCGTAGGCAGTTGTAATCACAAGCAAAATATGCTTTCACGAAACGTTTATTAAAATACATTTTGTCTTGGTTTTAACACAAGTTTATATGTTATTTCCAAAAGAATATCTCGCTATTGAATTCATCTCTGCGCATTTAAAATAAATATGAGAAACATGTATTTGATTGCGATACAATGTGAATATCAGCTCTTATTGGTTATGTTTACATGGATTTATATAGTATAAAATAAGTAACTTGCATGTGTTACTTTTGCGTGTGTAAATTGTTTTTAATTTCCATACAATATTGAAAAACACTTTTATTCATTATGCATACGTGGATTATTTATAAGTTGTTCTTTGTAAAGTAGTTTAATGATTTATTATGTAATGTAGCATTCGATCACATTCCCTTCATTATGCGGAAAAATTAGATATTTAATTCTAAATCATACATATAAAAGTATTCTTACAATTGTAATAATTGTGTTCGAAATTGCGAACTATTATAAATTCGTAGAAATAAATTAGATATTTAACTATATAAATCATTCAAGAGTGTTGTTAAGTTAAACGAGTTGCTTTATGGTAGCTCTTGGTTAATATATAATAATATTAAAACACCGGATGCATCTGCGGGAAGAAACTCTCAAAACATTAGTGTGTTTTTTCACTACATAAGTGTTTACAATATGAAATCGTCTCAAACAAAGTAATTGTATTTATTTTCATGAATTATGTATATCGTAAAATCTGATTTCATTGAAAAAGCGATGATTTATCCGCGATAGTTTATCCTACTCGTGTGCCAAGTATTTACTTGACATATATATTTCTTATTTTGATTGTCAAATTGTAATCTAATAATGCAGGAAGCTAAAACTAGTATACATTACATACGACGCTTGAAGTATGATTTGAAACTCGACATATTAGGTGCAGGCATTTAACGGCAAATTTACTTTTTAACTACTGACCTGTATCTAAACTTTTGCATGCATACCTGCAAAGAACTAAACTATAGTACAACTTATACCGGTACATCGCTGGCATATTCACACATTGTATCATTTTTATTGGTTTCGCATTAACAAACTTGTATCCTACTTTAGAAAAAAAATCCCATGGAAAAAAACCTCATTGGAAAATCAAACCAATGGAAAAAAATTGCAAACACGATTAAACGTATTTAATTTACGAATATTATTTTACGTTCGATAAAATATAAAATATATGAAGCATAGGGCTGCAACAACACCATGCCAACGCACTCTTTGTTGGGCTGCCCTCTGAAGCTGGGTCCATGTCATTCCGGCGTCCTTCACTTCGCTTTCGACTGACCTTCTCCACGACTGTTTGAGCCGTCTCATTTTCCCTTTTCTCTGTGGGTTCCAGTCTAGTGCTCGCCGTGACGTTGTCGACTGGTTTTCTAAGTGTGTGACCTATCCATACCCATTTTATTTTCTTCATGTCCTGACCGACGGGATTCTGGTTGGTTCTGCTCCATAGGTCTGTGTTAGAAATCTTCTCAGACCACCTGATGTTGAGAATGTGGAGCAAGCACTTGTTGGCAAATGTCTGTATCGTGTTGGTGATGGTGTTGGTAACCCGCCATGTTTCGGACCCATAGAGGAGGACTGCTTTCACGTTGGTGTTAAAGATGCGCTGGGATAAGTCCTTGGAGTTCCAGATGGGACGCAGGATTTTGAATGCTAACCTTGCTTTGTTAATCCGGCTCTTAACGTCTTCATCTGCGCCGCAATCAATGTTGACCACACTTCCTAGGTACACATAGCGGTCTGTCTATACCAGATCTTCTCCCCGTAGCTGCAGTGGCTGATGTAGTCGGTTGTTCATCCTCATCAGCTCTGTTTTTTTGGTGTTGATTCTCCTTCTCAGGCCAGTCTTCTCTGCCTCTTCCGCTAGCCGTGATAGCTTAGACTGTGCATGCTGTTGCTTGTGTGAAAGGAGGCCGATGTCGTCCGCAAAGTCCAGGTCCTCTTTGTGTTTGGTAAAGGTCCACTGGATGCCAGTGTTGCTGCCCTCTGTGGTTCTTCTCATGATCCAGTTTATGACGATCAGGAAAATTGTCGGCGAGAGCATACAACCTTGCCTCACTCTTGTCTTTACTGTGAAGAGTCTTTCAGCTTCCCATTGTGGATGACCTGGCAAGATGAGTCCTTATAAAGCTGTTGCATGATGTTTATGAGCTTGTGCGGGATTCCGTAGTGTTGCATCAACTTCCAGATGGTATCCTTTTCGACGTTGTCAAATGCTTTTTCAAAGTCAACGAAGGTCGCGTACAAAGGAGACTACAATTCGATGGATTGCTCTATGATGATACGCAGAGTAGCGATATGGTCTGTACATGATCGGTCTTGTCTAAATCCTGCTTGTTCTATTCTCAGCCTCTTGTCTAAAGCCTCCTTCAGTCTCTCTAGGATAATTCTAGTCAGCACCTTGCTGGGGATGGACAGCAGCATGATTCCTTGTCAGTTTTCACACTGAGAAAGGTCTCTATTCTTGGAAGCTTTACCAAGTTCCCAAGCTTCCAGTCAGCTGGCACTTTCTCCTGCTCCCATATCTTCACCAGAAAGGGGTGCAACATCTCTGCTGCTGCTGTCACATCTGTATTTAGTGCTTCCGGGGGGATGCCATCAGGGCCTGGTGGCTTGTCGTTTTTCAGGGACCTGATGGCTTTGATGATTTCTGCCTTGGTTGGTGGATTTGTGTTGATGCAAGGGGTTCTTTTGCTGGCGGTGGTCAGGAACTGTTTGCGGCGGTGGTCTGTTGAAAATTCCTTCAAAATGTTCCGTCCATCTTTTCCTTTGCCCCTCATCACTTGTAATGATTTTCCCATTCCTGTCCTTGACTGGCTTACTTGGATTGAAACTCTTCCCTGACAAGGCCCGGGTAATCTCGTAGACTCTCTTCATGATGTTCTGATTAGCTTCTGTTTCTGCCTCTTCTGTCAAGTTGTGTACAAATACCCTTTTGTTATGTCTTGCGCTTATCTTCACTTCCCGGTTCGCCTCCCAATACTGTGCTCTGAGGTCGGTTTTCTGTTGTTGGTCACCGCAGCTGTTCATTTTCTGTATCAGCTCCCTCATCTTCTCGATTTTCTCCCATGTTCCCTTCGCCATCCATTTATTTTGCTCCCTCACTTTCTTCCCCAGAACTTTGGTGCATGCATCCTTCCAGGTCTTCTGTAACTCTGTCCAGTGAAACTCTAATGTACATGCATAAATTTCTCCAATTATAAAGGGATATATTCTGTCAAAGAACATTGAACGAAAATGAGCACAAAGAGCTTAAAAGCGATAACTTAGCATAAACAAACGTATAAAAAAATCAAAAATCCCATGTGATATTTTTCCTATGCAAAAAGGTGAAAACAAATCCCACGAGGAAAACGAAAACTCCCGTTGAAAAACAAAAATCGTATGGCAAAATGCACAAATCCCATTAGAAGAGCAACTTTGCGCATACATTTCATAGTTAATAAAACGCATTCTGTAAGCAAAAGTAATTAAAAAACATACAACTTTAATCGCATATTTTCTCTCACAAAAGTAAATCTTTCAGAAAATGGTACTAGAGTTTGCGAAATATCGCTTTTCAAAGTTTTATTTCGGAGGCCATTTATACATAAATCTTCGAAGGCGATGGCCATAGCAGTTTGCAAAAGAATAAGTGATCTGATTATCAACATCATATCTAGAGCGAATGGCTGTTTAACAGCCGAATCGTTGTTCAAGTGACAAAGTATGGCGTAAAACAAAGAACAATTGTTCTACAAGCCTGGTCACAAATGTCCCGCTAGGAATTAAAACGGCATCACTAATTTCCATATATGCATACAAATGACCGCAGTACTTGGGAATTTAAATATCGACATTGTTGGCTATGAATAATGCAATTTTCTATTTTAAAGAACAAATTAGTGTCCACACCAAGTCGCCTAACAAATAATTGATCTCCACGCCCGGTCTCATATGGCAAAATAAGTTGGCTATGGAAATAGGGTCATTGATCGCCACTCTTGTTGACATATAACAAAAGCTGTTGTCTATTTTAATAGTACCATTGATCTCTAAGTCTGGTTGCACATCACCACAGTAAGTGACGTTTAAAAAATAGCATCACTTATTTTGTATACACACCATGTCGCATATCTTCATATGGCCTACCGTTGTTAGCCATTTCAATAGCAGTTTTATCTATTTAAAACGCATCATGAATCTTGAGATCTGCTAACCTTTGGCCACAATAGACGGCCACTCAGATCGCACTACGTTTTCAATGTTTGATCGATCTCGCTAAGCTGATATAAAAATTAATCAACAAAAAAATAAGATAACATAATTAGTTCAAAGCTTCGCAAATACTCTCCTCTCGCACACGTTTTGTCACAAAGATTTAGAAAGATGAATACAGGTAATAATTCATATAGGATATTTAACAAAACTCAGCACGTAATTGTCCCTAAAACTGTTAATAGATACACTGACCAATAATGATGAACTCTCAATAGTGGATAATATTAGTAATCATGTTTCCACAAAAACCGTTTTGCGCAGACTGTATGTGTATTGATATGAATGTATGACATCGATATGTGTAACTATATTTGATTATGAAGTAACGACGTATCAAAACTAAAATATAAGGCCGAAGAAGAAGAGATAATACGATGGACAATATGCGATGTAATGCGTTGATAATACACTGTATTAATGTGTTTAATAAGAAACGCAGATATATGTTTTAATAATTACTAGTAAAGTCACTCAATTAGTTCATGTATATAAATGTTTTAATGGACACCATTGAAGACATCAGAGTGCTTGAGATACCGCGATGTGTTTTGATAGTAACAATAAACGACAATCAAGTGTTTGGAAAGTGGTGAGCTGTTTTGAATGTTGCTCTTAGCCAATATACAATTGGCACTTATGATTTGACAATGCGGTGCTGGTGTTATACCACTCCAAATGATAAATGTGTGGGCTTTCCCCATTTAACTAAATTGTTCGAAGCCTTTATTAACAAACCTGTATGGCAAATGTCATTTCGTTGATTATTAAGACCGTATTTGGAAGTGTTAAAATAACAAATATTTTTAGTTAGCAAACGCTAGATGGCGACAAAAAAGCGGCAATAGATTCATGTTAGCTATACTTTTACCAGGTATGTGTGGTTTTAATTTGAATACGTTTTTAATCGCTTATAGTTTTTAATAAAACTATATGATTGTGATGATAAAGATGAAGACTATAAATGATTAACAATATGATGAATATGATGAATATGATAATGAATAAGATTAATATGAGGAATATGATGTCTCTAAATATGATGAATTTAATGAATATCATGAATAGGATGAATATGAATATATATTTGATGTTGTTGATGATGATGATGATGATGATGATTATGATGATGATGATGAGGAGGAGGAGGAGGGGGAGGAGGAGGAGAAGGAGAAAGAGGAGGAAGAGGAGGACGACAACGACGAAAACGACGAAAACGATGATGATGATGATGATGATGATGATGATGATGATGATGATGATGATGATGATGATAATGATGATGGTGATGATGGTGATGATGATGCTTATCATCATCATCATCATCATCATCACAACAGTGAATCAAATTCTTCCTTTTTATTCTAAAATATCGCACATGTCGTAACTATCTTAAAACGTGTGTTAATTTTACATCTTGAGTACGTTGATATCCAAATATTTACATGTTTATTTACACTTTTACTTTTAAGATTTCACCTCGGCCTAACCCATTTCCGACATCGTCCTCATAACAGTTGTCAAACATTGTCACCTCCTGCCTCTACTTATGGCGTAACGTGCAGTTCGAGTGTTATATCCCGACATGTCCGGCCTACTGCGTCTATTGCCTAGTTCCCGTCGTCGGAACCGCACTAGGTAGGTTCAAGTATAAGCTTATAATAACTCATTGCAGTGTTATCACCGTTTTGTCTCTACTCATCCAATCGTTTACATAATGAATTTGAGTCATTTAACGTTGCCCGTAAAGTATTGTTGTTGTTTTTTTTTAATGTCCGATTTATACTCGAGCGATGAGCCTGTTTAAACACGGATTCAAAGTCTTTATACAAAGTACATTTAATGATGTAATTATTACAATTTAATCATTACGTTCCCGAAGGAAGGAATAAAGAACCCGCTCCGTCCGTTATTGTTTGGGTGGGTTTATATGGTGTGAGTTCGCCTGAGAATATTCAACTCAAATTAATTAGATCAAAGTGGTTAAATTTAGTTACTTTATTTGTTTAACGTGACCAATAATTGCCGCATACCTTTTGAGGAATAAAATTGCTAGAAGGCCAAACATTTAGAAAAAATGTGTTTCCCCGTTTTGCCCGACCCACCGATATTGCCTAAATCCGATTTTATTCATGGATTCCGGTAAACTATTGTTTTTGTAGTTAAATTGAGACATGGAAGAACAACACTCGATGTTTGCCTATCGAGTTGTCCTACGTAATAAAAACAAGTGTAACCAATATGGCGGATTAGGCCAGTTACATGTCAGTGCAGTGCCACTTTTGTCACAACGAAGAATTTGGTTTGTGTTCTAGTTTTGTTCTCGTTTTTGGTTAAAAGTATTTTAAAGTAAATGGAAACGAACTTCAACAGCCTGCACTTAATTGAGTGAAGTTTGCAATTAAGTCCATTTTACATAAAGTCGTTTGCAAAGGTACATCGTGTTTAGGCATTGAATTAATTTCGTTGTCTGTGTTGTTCAACTTTACACACATATAGTTCATTTCCCGGGAATTTTCAAGTAACATTATAATGAATAAACACTCGATTTAGTTCTGCCTAGTGGGGAGAAGAGGGAAACAAACATGTTTTAGTCTGAATGTGAAACAGTGGTTAACATACAGTTATAGGCATATCTGGAACCTTTTATTGAAAACTTACCATAATAATGATAATTTTCTCTTTAAATGATATTATCCAAAATAGATTCTAATAGATGCAAATTTACTTACAAACTTACAATTTCTTCATTGTCCCATCACTGTTCTTTAAAGCACATGCGATCAACCTTTTGTAGCGGATTATGTTAAAAAATAAAAACACATAATATGAGAAATTTCTTCTCATTTCAAGGTATTCAGTACTTAATGTAAAATGTTTCAACAAAACAATAAAGACAAGTTATTCTTCACGTAATCAGGGTGGAGAAAATGGAAGAAGAACATGAAACGAACAACATGACGGTCGATTGTCCCTCAGGCATTCCGGCATTATCTCGTGAAACGGGAACAAGGAACAAAGTAAGTTTTGTATATGGATCCATGCCAGCATGAATTCCTTTTCTAGCACGACACATTGTTGTTTACCGTTCTCTACTCGAAAAAATAACCATGTTTCGCTCTGCAGCAAATTATGGACGAAACCGATTTTTTTAGTTCGGAAATTTAAAAACAGTATGCACGTGCATTTCGCAATAACGAATCTTTGACACTTAATTAATTAATATCTAGCTTATGCAGTCAAATATAGCAAAACTTGTTGTACACACTTTATATTGATGTTACACAGATGTGCTTTGATTTTTTCCTTGAAACTGGTTCCACGTATTTATGAATTATTACGTAGCCGTTTTGAATTGTTATATTATCTATTCACCATTGAAACCAACAGACTGTATGGGTGGTTTATACGCATACAACGTATTACTGGTTGTGTAGTATGTGCATAACTTACAAAACTTCATTACTTTTATAGTATACTAATATGTTTTCAGGTACGTGTTCCCAGTACGAAACTCAATCGTGTTAGAAGTGCTTGTATTCATTTAGATCCATCGAGGCGGTCGACACACAGACGGGATCAACATATCGTCATAAACTTGCTGGTAAAAAGCAATAGTTTTGTTTTTTATGAATACAATATATAATATATGTCTATTTTAAATCATTGTATGCACTTGCATTTGATTATGAGTACGAAGTTTTTTTTTCTTATACTTCTAAGAACTTGAGTCGGTTTAGAAATTTTTACTCAGTATTTGTTTGTTTAATGTATTGCACTAGATGGTTGTGAATACACTTAGGTATCTATTAACAATCAATTAATTTTTGATAAACTCCTGTAGTTAATACTAGTTGAAATCATTATCTGTATTAACATCCCATCGACGGACTGACTGACAGACACTCATACAAGTTGTAAATTAAATAAGATACGTTTGATGAGTGTTCCATCTGCAACTGAGACATTTGATTTTGGTTAGTCAAGTTCCACAAATTGAAGAGACTTATTCACCGTTCCGAATAATGACAATTATCAAACACATTGTCACAAATTAAAAATAAGAAAGCATATAAATCAAACGAGCAAAGTAACACTTATAACGAACAGCAATGTTGAATATATATGTTTATTGAAAATCCAAAATTAAAATAAAAATTAAAGCGTTTATCTTTACATAAAAATTACAAAGCCTGCAATAGAGCGCTTACTTGTGCTTCTTAAAGTCTCGGGTTCGAAATCCAATACTGGCATTTTTTATTGTACAGTTGTCATTTTAGGAATGATTATTAACGCTTCTTCTTAACAATTGTTTGTTTATAAATTTATTGACATTTTTCCAAAATACAAAAATATGTTATTCAATCCCTTTAAATGACTTTTTAGAGAGATGTTGGCATTGTTTAAGTTTGTCATTCAGTGCTTTAACTGGGCAGTTGTCAAGGAAATGAATGAGCTCGAGTATAATAACCAGACACATTTGTACCCTTAACACTTTTTGTAAATGTGACTCCATCGTGATTTTAACCGGGTGGTCAGGATCCCGATTACATCGTTAACCGCTCGAACATTCTGACAGCTTTATTGAGTTATTAAATATTTTAGTAAATGTTAGTTATCCTCATGCAGCAACCATTTAAAGAACACAACATAAACAATTCAAATTATTCCTTTCTTTAATATGTATAACGTTTTACTATTGTACATGATGATTTCTCATTAACGATTCAGTATTTATGTATTTTTATTTGTATTTATCGAATCGGTCACAAACAGTTTGAAAATTTTCCATTCATGCATTTGTCGGAAAGTCCCTTAAATGTATTTTGTTCACGGATTGTCGAAAGGCAATATTTCAAATTATTACCACAGATTGAAACAATGAAACAATACTGTTAGTTATGAGCGACAATAATGACGAAAGCTCATACTCAAAATATAGTTTATTAGTTAATTAAAGTCCCATCAACATTTATACAATCACAACATACAATAAAACATAAGCATAATAATAAAAATAAAATGCTCCCACTCGGAAGTATCGAGTTATAAGAGACTAGAGTATTCTATAAACACAAGAATCATCATACAATTATAGTGGAATAAAAGGGAGGTAACCTCTGATTTTAAATTACAGAAGCTGTAACATAAATTACATAGTTACCTCTCCTCCAAATACCATACAATTATATAGTCTCCACTAAAATCTGGACATCAGTTTAACAGCTGTGTACAATCTTAGAGTTATGAGACTAAGTCACATATGGCACAGTACAGTTAAAGATTATATCACATAATAAAATTGTGATTTCCCCCACTGACCTCACCTTAAAATTTGCAATAAGAAACCATAGAAAACTGAAAGCGAAAATAAAGCACTATGCCTTACAACGTCATATATCGCCTTTGGTCAGACCATCTACGAACTGGTCAGTGGTGACACTCAAATACAAGGATAAAGCATTTATTATCAAATTTAAAAAGTAATGTTAAGTCATTTATACAATAAAATTCTTAAGTGTTAAAACATAAATTATCAAATTTAAAAGGTAATGTTAAGTCATTTATACAATAAAATTCTTAAGTGTTATAACAGTTTTCATTCTAGGTCGGAAATGACAAACACATCTTTTTATTAATAATATCTGAATGATGCTTGAGTACATAAGTATAATAGATAGTATAACCCACAACAAACAGGGAACTGGTGGATACACTAAAAACTTTAAATTTAAGAGTGACTGGGTCAACTTTAAAGATGTGTACCCATCTCCCACCTAGAACATTAATTGACATTAAAGCACACTAAAAGAAATACTAAGGTATGCAGTTGCTATTTATACAGAATATTATAGCGAAGTTGAAGAAAATTGTAACAGGTTTTGGCTGTAAGTTTAACAATATCATTGTTGGAGATAATATATATATATATAAGCATATCCTCATCACCTAGATTCACAAATTGTGGCATAAGACTACTTGCTTTCTCCACCAATGGAGATCTAATATGTTCATATGCGTTGCATGATAGTAATACATGTTACATACAAATCATCCTGTCAACAGCAATATTTTCATATCTACCAGTTTCAAGCTTTATTGGTGCTACTACAATTCTGAATTTAGCTAGTGCAGACTTATGCTTACGGGGCAAAAATATTTTTTGCATTTATGCTCTGTTTTGTAGATGTTTTTCAACAATTTATATGTTCTTAATTTATTACCACTATTAACATTTCAACCAACATTTCTATTAAGTTTAGCTCTCCATTCAACCACATACATCGACATAGATTTAATAACAACTTTTTTACAAAATGACTTTGACGATACTGTTACACAGTAACGTGCACATTATACTCAATCTAACTTTTCCATACATGTATTAAACATGAATTGCAAATTCTTGCATCTAGTGTTACTTTTCATTAAACATGCAGAAAATACCTTAAAATCGACTCTATTAACATCCATTCTAATAAATATATGCCACTGTCGGCATACAGATCTCCACTGTTTTACATGTGGTGGTTGCATAGATAGACTTCATTAGTAATCATCAAATTGAAAACAAGTGTTACATGCAACGCACGATTGAATAATATGGAGCGCTTTTAATATTTCCGTTATATTTTGTGACAATTTGTTAATTGGTAATATAAATATAAGATTCTTCATTGAATGTAAAAGTCTGTTCGGCCGAATGATTAAGGCGATATATTTGTAATCCAAAGGTTTATTTCTCGTGCCCAGTTGATGTAAAGTTTTTTTTCCTTTTTCCATCTTAACTTCTATTATTTTATTAAACTGGTCACGTTTTTTCTATCGAAGCTGATATTAATCAATTTAAGGCATTTACAAAGAAGGTCAAAATTGCTGTGATAACATTGTTTAAAATGAATATAAAAATATCAGTGCAATTGCATATACATGTATGTTTTATAAGAGCCACATCTGAATGAGGCAAACGTATGTTTGTAACAAATATGATGAATTTACAAATAACTGACACGATGCTGATTGCATAGTTTTACATACAGATTCCCAAGCACTTCCCAGCCTTGTCTATCCGGATATCCGAAGTACTTAATGATATTGGAGCTGGAAAATGCACTGTATTGGATCGAAGAGAAACTTTCTTAATGAGAGAGCGAATGCAGATGATAACAGCAGAGCTAATGGGTCACAGCATGGAGAGTTTTCATTTCGGGAGTCAGTCGGAAGGAACCACGACTCCCGGACTCCATTCCGATATTGATTTGCTACAAAGTATCAACGATACGAATATCATGACAGACTGGAGAGACTGGGAGGCTGGGATGAACAACCTTCTGATGCTTCATGACGACACCACTCCATCTCAACAGTACTTGCTTCAGGTCATCAGGCGAGGCACACCGGAGTCTTTGAACTGTCTGTGCAATGAAATGTGTGTGCGGAAAGAGACTGGGAAGGTACTGTTAAGTTCAGAACAATGGAACAACCACACCGAGCACGTAAATAGAGCTTTTCAAAAACAGCTTACAAAAAATGGACCGTCTGTGAGTAGTATTCCAAACTGGGATATTGTATATGCATTTCACGTTTGCAAACATCTACCTGAAATACGACATTGGATAGACAAATGCAGAACTAGACACTGGCCGCCTGCCCAATTACTGGAGGCTGCACGGGTAGCTCCGTCTTTTCTGGTACCTGCCGGTCATCCAGACAGTGATTACAAGCGCGAAGAATGGCGACTGTCTCCAAACCTTATAGAACGCATGTTGATGTTTAGCTTTAACATTACACAAATAAAATGTTACATCGTTTTAAAATTATTTAAGAACTCCTTATTTAGTAATATGGTTGGAGATTTTTTGACAAGTTTTCATTGTAAAACTGTAATGTTCTATACCATAGAGAGAACTCACCCTTCTCTCTGGAAGGAACATAATCTCATGTGTCTACTTTTACTTTGTTTACAAGTATTACGGAAATTGCTGCGAATGGGAAGATTCCCACATTATATCATAGAGGGAGTAAACTTGTTCGATGGGAAAATGTCGGTGGTACAACAGAGAAGCCTTTTACACTACATTGACTACTTGATAAAGAACAATTTACAAGGTGTATTTTATATAGATATAGATAAAGTAGGATGTCGGTTACAGGCGTGTGGTGTACGGCGAATCGGACAAGCTGTAGAAGAAGAGCTAGGACGTCTACGTTTGCGTTACGCGATCAGTTTATTGCTGAAATATGAGTGCTTCGAGAGGTTTCTTATTCACTTAAGGCATATAACATATAAAGAACACAGTTCGATTGCAGCGTTCGAGCAATATATAAAATATAAATTACGCACTTGTTTTGAATTCTTTAAGAATGCCAATATGAAAAGCGTTGCTTTAGAATTTATAAATCACATGTACGCTTTACACAATTCAGTGCAATTATCTAATAGTTTGCGACTACGAAACCCAGTTTTCAGCGAAATTATAAGGCAATTCCAATATTCTTTAAACACGGATGTAGCTTCTAGTCGCTTAAAGTTGGCGTCTGTGCTATACTGTTGTGGGCATCTTCAGGCGGCAGTTAAAGTATTGGAGTACGTCGAAAGAATGTATCATTTCAAAGTTAAGTCTGTGTGTGGATGTAGATACCTAAAAGGACAAAGTGATCTCATGGTGTTTGCTAACATGATGTCATTTAACTGTGACAACGGGTTCAGTGAACCACCATTTGCATTCTGTGTCAAGTTTTTTAGACAAGAAGTGCACTGCACTCCATACTTATTGCTACTTGAAATGAATCGTAATATGACTCAAGAGGAAGTTGTAGAGAGACATCCTGTTGATAAACAATGGATGGACTGCGCTGAGGTGGATGCACGTGTGTTCCTCCACTATCTACAGTACCTAACGTATGGAGGACTCGGTGAACGTGACAAACAACTACGAGCGATGAGAGAACTAAATTCGTATATGTGTGATCCAATAAATTTGATAAACCTGTATCACGATGAGACTGCAGGGAGCTTGCTTGGTCATTGCTATGAAATGGAAGGATTCTATGAAAGGGCGTTATGTTACTATCGGAGGTCGTTGCTTCTTCGCGGTACAAACAATGCTGCTAACTGGCACGTTCAGCGTGTGCAGCGTCTTATAAGTCGTTAAGAAAAATAACAAAACAATAAACACGATGTGTAAGATGAACTATATAATGAATTATTTAAGATGCACACTGTGTTATCAGTCAAAAATTTCCATTTTTAATTCCTTCAATATGTACCAAACCTAACGTCTTTAGGACTCGGTAAACGGGATTAACAGCTACACGCGATGAGAGTCTTGACGTGCTATTTATAGGCTCAAATCAATCAGATAGACCTGTTTCACGTGGAAACTGCACTGAACTTGATTGGTTACTGCTTTGAAACGGAAGGACGGTTATACACAATATATAACTATGATGAATCTTTCACACAGCCACCTACAAACAATGCCGCAAATTGAACCGTGACGCGGTTGATGCGTCTAATTGACGGTTAAAGTTTAAGACAGAACTGTTTGTTTAGTTCAGAGTTAAAGTGAATTCAACTTGACACTTTTTTATTCGTAGCCTTTAGTTTAGTTGGTACACAAAGTATTTATTTTCGATTGTACATAATACTCGATTGATTTCATTGTTTATTTTTGTTTAATAACAAAATGTAAATAAACTAGCACAGATACGTGTTTTGAAAATGCTTTATTCTTCTATGTGCGTATGTTGTTTCGTATTGTGCTGTTACGTACTGTTTTGGCAATTGGTTACTTGCCTTAAATAAAGGAACAACTAATTGTTTATAATGAGAATGCAATACTGCTCCAGCAGCTGGAGTTTCACTTCTTTATATTGCTTAATATCCCCCATCAAAAGGCGAAGGAATATTTAAATAGTAATAGTGATTCCCTCCGTGTGTGCGTGATTCCGTCCGTCACATTCTTCTGTGCACAACTGCTCATACACTTTAATTTTCGTCAAACATTTACAAAATAGTTATCTGTTTGTGCTAAATATTGTCAATGTGTTGTAATTGCATAATTTGTACGGAGTCATTGTCAATTGTTTAACATATATACAAAAGCTTATGTGCGCGATTCAATATATATCAAACTGCTACAAAATAATTATCTCCATGCGCTATAGTTCATATTTCCAATTGTTCGCGATTGCGTTATGTTTGGGTATTACATGTTTAACATTAGATGTAAACGCGTATGAGCGCAATCGTTCCAATAATACGAAGGCGTGTGCCGTCAAACGTTTACCGAATAATGTTGTACAAGTGTTACAGAGATTATTTTCAACATTTCGCAACTGCGCTTTTTAAAGAGTTATTGCTATTGTTTATAATTATATATAAATGCTTTCGCAATTCCGCTTACATCGCGTGTGGCTGTCGTAGAAGACAGGAGTTAAATCACCGCTTCCGGCGCATGTGATTTGTTGGTGTTCACCATTACGGACAGGTAAGGTTTCCTCCGGGTATTTCGGTTAACCCTTACAGCACAACACCACACCAAAGTATATATAATTGCTTAAAAACAAAATAGTTGGAAATTGCAGCTATTATTTATATAGCGTCGCAACTTTCGTGAGTGTAGGAAGTTAATAAGCAAGGAGTACCGTATCACACTCCTGGTACTAACATAATTTAGTCCCCGTCGCGGAAACTACTCCTTCAACTTAAACCGAACTACACAAACAATTTGCTATTGTATTCACACCTTTACGGAATAGTTATCTCCAAGTTCCACAACGCATACTATCAAGGTTTTGCAACTGCGATATTTTTATGGCGTGTTTGCGCTGTGCTTGAAAAGTACATACACAAAGCTTTTGTGAGAAATTTCTCATACATGATAATTACCTTTAAATGCTACAGCGCAAATTGCAAAGGTTCGCAACGATCAAGTTTGTTTGAGATTTATTATTGCTCATTGTTTAAAATTTCATATATAAGTAATCTTGGTACAAACCTACATTGATAAAGCGCACCAAAAAGTGCGCAGTTAATTAATGTATATGCATTATTTTAACGCTTTCCCGTATGCGACTCAAATCTGCCGCACGGAATAGATAAAGCATTTACAATGTATACATTTACGTAATTTACATATTGGATTGATGATGTTTATCTTATTATAACAGGCTATAATCAATAACATTATCATAAAAACATCAAAGCCCAATATAGTCCCAGAGGGAGCAAAGAGAACTTTCATAAAATTCAATGTAAATTATTTTCCTTCGAACCAATAAAAGTTTAACATGTATAGGTTGACATTGAACACATTGCATATAGGGTAATAAAGAAAGCGTTTAAATGAATTAGATATATCTTGCAAAAGCAGGATATTGATTAAATGATTTCATACCATCGATACCTTAAAGTCGATATGCGTCTACAAGCAAACGAAATGGCAATGACAATTTGTTATAGAAAAATACCTTTAGGAAATTATTATCAAACGCAACTATTAAAAGCACAACACATGTACGCCTGATGGTTAAATAAATGCATACACCAGACAGACAACTAGGTAATCTCTTAGCACAATGAAGAACAACAAATGTGCACTATGATGAGTGTTGCCCGTTGGAATATAGTTCAATTCCCAACTTGAATCACTCATGTTAGTATCTACAAGCGAACCACTGGGATTAGAATGCTTTGACCACAGCTTTTTGCGTAAACAGTTCAACGTAAAGACATTGTGCCAGTTTGATGGCAAACTAATGAAGTTAAAATTCGCAAGCATTATAAAATACCAAACATCAAGCCATGAGCTTTTTAATAAATTCCTCTATCCGCCTAAGTGCGAACTTGAAGGCATCCTCGTTATAATTTTCATGTGGACATGTAGGGTTGCATTACCACAACCTTCATACATAAATATATTCAAGTTCTCATAATGTTTTTGCTTGTCGGAAAGTGACTTGGCGTAAGCTGTTGGTTAAAAGTCAATTTAATCATCAGTTGGCCCGAAGTGAGCATGCACGGGAATGGTGGCGGTGCTGACGTCACAACGCCCTTGCTTAGGATAAAATAAAAAGGGGTAGGGGCTGAGATTTTAGGAACCGGACAGCTGCTTTCATGGACAGAGCCCAGCCAATACAGAATCCGGTCACACCACCCTGATCAATAAAAAAATGAATACATTCTAATAAGCAATATAAACACTTCAACAAATGCAATATTACATATATATACATACCTCACAAAATTAATGCGAATTGTACTCAATATGTTCGCATTATGTGGTGTTCTCCGATTATAATATGTTTTGTCTCCTTTGTAAAGATAACCCGTTTGCTTATTCCGTACATTTGGATGCAACAAATCGAATAAAATCAGTTCGAATTGATTGCTTCAATAAAATGCAATATTGTTATTATTATCCCTCTAGATCAATATACAATTGTCTCAAAAGGTCTTCAAAACTTGAAAGGCCGCGTTACTTTCGTCGACAACTGGCTGTGAGACGTTACTGCTTTCGTCAAATTGTGAAATAAGTGAAAAGTGAAAACGATTTTCTGTTCTAGTTTTACAGTAATAAAATAAAATTAAAACAAATTAAAATCGATTTTTAAGTAAATATTCAATTGAATTATTGCATTTGGTCACATAAAATATATATTTTTTTAAACGGAAACTGCTTTTATTGCAAAATTATTTTATGATAAGTATTATTAAGTCAAACCAATAAAGAAAAAACATCATCATTTAAACAAAGTTTTTGGTGATATTTTAGAAGTATATTCTACATTCTTATTCGATTAGTTTTTTGTTTTTTGTTTTTGGTATATTAAGTTACGTTGTGATTGTAAACAATACTGCATCTTGTATCCGATCATTTTCGTACCAAACTGTTTCAAACTGTAAACTTTTATACAAATTGGAAATAGACAAATAATATGAACATTGAATCTCTTTTGTTCCATTTTAAGAATCTGCTCTGTCGATCGCTGGGCTTCACATATTCTATGCAGCATTCTATTGAGCAAAACTGACTGCATGCTTAAAACTTATCAAGCTTGAAAGATATTGAAACATTAGCAATTGTGAAATCTGTTCTACACGTTTGATAAATTCAACTCATCGAAATTAATTATCAAAGTGATAAACTATATAATTATTCTGATGAAGTCTTACATATTTAATACTAAATCAAAAGCCGAAAAGCCAAATATTGAGACCTTCAAAAATGCTCTAAGAATGAAAATTATATTAGAAAAGCAAATTGCTTTTGAAAAAGATAAAATTGATCAACATAATAAAAAATGGCACAACTTTGAAATAACACCTTGAAAGAATCTTGCCTATATCCTCATCATCATAGGATGTTTTTTTTTTATCTTGTTTATTTATCTCTCTTCATTTTTCCTTTTTTATGAAAATTTGAGAAATTAGACAAACAGCTTATGCCTTTTGATTAGTTTTGTTAATGTTTAATTAACCTCTACCTCTCTCTTATTATTTAAAAAACAGTTTCTCCCCCTATCTTTCACTCTTTACCAAAATGCTATAGCATCGTCTCAAAAATGTATTTTCTGTTGCTTCATATGTATAACGTTGTTGTAATTGAGATGTATGTTGAAAATCAATAAAAAAAAAAAAAAAGAAATTAATTATCATGGCCAAGTGGGTTTTAACTAATAGATACGTGCTAGAAACGTACCCAAATATTTGGGCCGTTCTCTGTGAAAAGGTGGTTTAATGCATGTGCGTAAAGTGTCGTCCCAGATTAGCCTGGGCAGTCCGCTATTATGATATATTTCGTTTGAAAAAAGTCTCTTAGCAGAAATCTAGTTTAGGCGGAAAGTGTCGTCCCTGACTAGCCTGCGCGGACTCCAGAGGCTAATCTGGGACGACAATTTACGCACATGCATTAAAACCACTTTTCACCGAGCGCGGCTCATATATAAACTCATTAGAGTGTGTCTTATTCTCCCTGTGCAGAGCTCTGAATGTGAACGTGGATTCTCGAATCAAAGTGAAACAAACAAACAACTGTATTTTTCAAAAGGAAACACACCAACGATGATAACTATGGTACCTTCCATACCTTCCATAATAACATTGTATAGCGTTACTTTCCTTCAGAAAAATGAGTAAAATGAAATAAATAAATGAAATAATGTATTTAATTTCAGGTGAATTTTTTTTAAATAAACTATGGATTGACAGATAATTTAATACATCGCTTGTTGATAATAATAACGTCATGAAAATAGCTATGGTGTTTTTCATTTTGTGTTTTGTCTCACACATATAGCGAAACACTCAGGGAAACATTGTTGCGTAAAGAGTATAGACATTAATTAAATGCAAATATATTTCAATTTACTATTTACTTTGTTTTAGACCTGGGACCAAAGTTATGAAGTACGACACCTGGATTCTTATTTTAATCTTAAGTAAAATAAACCCCTTATTGCCCAATCTACTTTTGGAAATGCTTTTCTGTCTTAAAAACGAAATGACATCCCTGCATAGTTTGTACAAGACAAAGTAAACACAGTTGTTAAAATATAGTATAAATATGTTGACTATCGGGTTTTTGTAAATTGTTTCCTTTTTTTTTAAGTTGATTAAGATGTCATACAAATGTCATGCAGTAATCCGATTCTTGCATAAAAGCGTTGATGTAACACCGCTGTAAATAGAAACATGTAAAGATAAATACAAGGTATGTTGCTGTATCTGCGATTTGGTAATGCCCAATAGTTTAATATTTTTTTCACTTATTTTCTCAAATTTCTTATTGTTCAAATGACGTCACTTTCTTCTTAACAAGAGATTTTTAATATTGCAATATTCTAAATTCTTAAATTGTTTTGAAAAGTGAACTAAACTCTAAATACATATTAAATATTTGAAAACAGTACTAGGGGTTGCTATATTTAAAGTCTAACTCAAGATTGTTATGGTTAATACATATAAAATAAATTTAATTTTTGCTCAATTATATATTGTTATGTCAAGCATGTAAATATGTTAGTACACAATAATGTGCAGACAATTATTTCAATACTTATCTTAAACAGACATCAAACAAGATTTTTTCGCGTAAATTACAAAGCCACTACTGTCATATTGAATATATCAAATACCCTAAACATGAGCTGTTTTGTATATATCAGCTTATTTACTTCTTTGTTAATAAGATTAATTGTAAGAAAATGATCCTTCATCCACACACCTTACAATAAAATAATGTATATTAAGCGCCATACCTTACAAGAAAATATTGTGAATTTGATATGTTCCGCGGCATGCCTGAAGACTGATTTGAAATAGATGCTCGTCCACTCCTACACATTTCTTACAGTATGGAGGACGCGATGAACTGGATAAACAGCTTTATGGAATAGGAACCATTGATTCTAATTTATGTTATTCGGGAGACACAATTAACATGGATACCAATAAGACCTTTCATTACTTACTTGGACATTGCCATAGACTGGAAGGAGGCTAGTTGTATGAAGGACCATTTCATTACTACGAGAAATCCTTTACACAAACACTTGTTACAAATGCTGCTTATTGGAACGTCATGCGTGTGCTGCGTCTTATAAATGGTGAAGAATACAAAAGTACTAAATTATGCTTAATAAAAACCTACAAAGATAGCTGGTAAGTGACAAGTCAGTCGTCTGATGAGTCTGATAAGCGGATAAAATACTATTAAGAAATTAATTGTGTTTGGCTGTTAAAAGAAACTTTGTCACATATCTGCGTATTTGTTTAACCACTTCATTAATGTTTTCTTGTGACACAAACATAGAATATTTTAAATAGTGGAAAATGTTACAAAAGAAACACAAAAGGTGAACAACATATTGTTTTCGACCGGATTTGAACTATGGATAAGAAATTATCCTAAATGCATTATCAGTCGTCCATTTAAATGCTTTTAATATTAACAAACAAAAGCTTTTTATTTAAACTGTACACTAGTTAAAAACATCAATCATGGTTATTGATTCTTTTTATTCAGAGTGTATGTTTTTAATAAGTTACAGAGATTGAAGAATTTAGAAGATTTATATTTAAAGGTTTAACACGCTTAGGACCAATTAGAGCAAATCCATTGACATGTATGCACCCTTTAAATTTAAATAACAATAATACTGATACTACTAATTATAATTCTAAAACTTATAATAATAATTATAATAATAATAATAATAATAATAATAATAATAATAATAATAATAATAATAATAATAATAATAATAATAATGAAGTCCAAGTGTGATTTTATCTGGGTAATTCAAAAGTTTCAGATAACAAATCACACAAAACATGGATAAGGCTTCTCGTGATGGAATACACAGTGCAGTGCAGTTGCTCTAATAAATGACTGTATAAATGGTTGGATGAAAGATTGCGACACATACTCGGAACGTATAAATGGGGAGATCAAATCCACGGCACTTGTGCAGATCAGTCCAAGATTGACCGCGGAGTCAGACACACCCCCATCCGGAGTTGCCATCGCTCATTCCCGCCCGCCATCCCAAACATCAAGGCCGCGTCCCAAGCAGGACAGCCACAAACAAGCACCGGTCTCCCAGTGATGTTGTTTTTAACTTGTTATTATTAGTTACTGTTTACGCCTGGTTTTATAATTATGAGATAATAGTTATGACAATATTTGATATTTAGTGGTTTGCCTTTTATTGTAATGATTTTGCAGTATTCCTATTATCCCTCGATTAGCATTATCCTTATTGGCATTAATGTTTATTCCTTATAGTTGTGTGTGGTTTTTGTGCTCTCCGCCTTAAGAGAGGTGTTAGTGGGGGTTCGAGCGGGATACAGAAGGCGCCTCTGATCTGTAGTCGCGAAGACGCTGGACGACCTGTAAATAAATCCAAAATACACACACACGGCACTTGTGAAAAAGTATCAGTAAAACGAATAGCTCATTAAACATTGTAATATGATAAAAAAAGCATTAACGGAAAAAAAAGTTTGCAAAAATGAAATTTCAGAAACATTTGTCATAAGAGAAATGCTTGCTACTGTCAGCTAGTATCATACGATACATAGCAATATACAGAACGCAAAATAAAAGACTTAAACCTAATCCGGATCTCCTTTATGCCCAGTCTTCATCTTCATCATACTATATAAACTAAATCGATTATTTTATCGGGGTCGGTTTTGTGAGTATTCAGGTTTAGTTTAGATTTAACAATTTAAACGCCATTTACTCCTGTGTCCATCAGTTCCAATCAAAACAACGCAAGCACAAAATCTCATTTATAGTTTATTAGAAATTAAAACCACATCAATATGTCACACAAATATTAATATATCGTCCCTCATATTCTACAGCTGGATGTGTCCGGGCTGTACAAACGGAGCGGTGTGGGCGCACACTGCGAGGGCGGCTCCGAATCCGAAGTGGTTGTCAGGACAACGGCACGTGGTCAGCGAATCTGGCCTGTAGGTCTCACCATTCTTGATAATCGTACCGTCCTTGTGCTGACAGTTCGGGCCTGAAAACAGAAACACTATTAGAAGATACACACTTGTTGACATTCGCTAGTCGTTATGTAAGACAAGTGACAATTGATTTAGTAATACATGAAGTTGCCACTGCCTTATCAAAGATCGTACGACATAAAAGTTAGCCCGCAACAAAGATAAACACTTACGATCAATATGTTCCTAAAGTAATGCAATAATTGAAATTGCCGAATCATTGAGGTTGATGCTAAGCGATTATACCTTTTTTATACTATATCGTAGCCTAAATGTAAGAAATTTCTTATACGACGGACTCCATGATAATACATACAACACAGCATTATAAAAGCTCGGGTCACCGAGTCAATGGTTAAACGGAATTTTTGTCAATGTTGGGATGGAAAACATTAGTTTAAATGTGCCGCCCTTGTTGCTGAGGATAGGTATACATCTTTTGAGAAGGCGAAGCATTTAAAAACGTCGTGTTATCAGTTTAGTAACAATGGTATATTTATTCATGTAGATTAGATGTTACACATCAAACAGTTCACTGCATCATATATTATACATTTATAATCGACTTGTCAGTTATTAAATTATCATAAAGAAACATACTTTTACTCGTAACCCAGTCGACCAACTATATTTATGAGCAATTTAAGAAAGAACAATATATCTTTAATTCAACATTGGTTCATTGCTGCTGATCAGAATGGCATAGTGTGAACATACATATATACAATGTACAATGTAAATGTAGTTATGACCAAACGTAGATGTTTGCATGTGAGATCACGTTGTAATATGCTGATGCTTCGAATTCAAAACATTTCTCAATGGCATATAATAAAACCGAATACGTTTTATTTGAATTCAATAAACGGTTACCATTGGGACACACAGGGCAGCATTTCGTTGGGTCATGAACGGAGTCGACGCAAGGTGTGAAGAAACAGTCGACAATGGCACAGAAGATATGACCGTCATGGCCGCATTGGCACGGCTCACACGGCGATTTGTGGATGGAAGCTCCCTCCTGATGGAATTGAAGAGGGAATCGAATGAGAGTGCTTGAAATAAAAGTTAGCAGAACTTTATAGTTATACACGTATACACTAGGCAAACGTGTTCACGCACCACGGGCCAAAAGTTATGTGAATCCTTTCAGCCGAGGCATTTAAACCCTTTTATTCCTAGTGAACTCTCCCATTCTTCTAAATTGGATCAATTTATTTCCAAAATTAGGGATGTCTAGTATGTTTATTTCTATATTTAGAATATTTCTTACAGAAAATTCCTTTAAGCAAACAGCGCAGACCCAGATGAGACGCCGCATCATGCGGCGTTTCATCTGGGTCTACGCTGTTTGCCAAGGCCTTTTTTTCTAGACGCTAGGCATAACTGGGTTAGTGAACACGAAATTTGTATGTGGCTTGTAATTCAATATTTTGGTATATTTCAAATTTTTGTATAAAACGTTAACGTATTACTCAAAATAGACATCTTATATTGATATAACACGTGAACGTATAACTCAAACATGACCTCTTATTTTTATTTTCGGGTATCGATTCGAATCCTATCACTCAAAAAGCCTACGACACAAACGATTATGTTCAAAACTAGAATCTCATTTCGTACACTAACGTTTACATGATTGCTAGTATTTGAATAAAAACAAATAACACAGCACAATACTACTTTACCAGATAGAATGTTCCATTCCATGTACAACCAGCGGGGACGGTGACCGGGAGGATGGCCCCGAATGTTCCCGAGAATACAGAGAGCACGAGAAAGATGCACACGACGTCCATTGAGGAACACAGAAATGTCAGGTTTGAACTATGCTCGCTTAAGTAAACTCAAGATTGCGGTTAAGAATACCGGTATATAAAGATAAGACGTGACTGATAAGAGACGCATTTAGAACCGATCATGACTGATTTGATAAAAGGATATTTATTGAGCTTTTAAACTCTGTTTACTCCTAGACAAACAATTTTTGAAACGTCCCCTATTCGTCTACGTGTATGTTAAGTTTCGCTTAGAATACTGAGTTAATGTACAACTCCTGTTTTGTAATGTCGTGGAATAAACAGTATGTTGAATAAAAAGTAAGTTTAAATGTGTGTTTTTCTGTGAACTCGCTTTCTTTGTATCCTCTAAAAGCGCCGACGTTTTTTTTTAAGTGGACATACTTACTTTTCATAAAAAGGTATATATTATGTCGTTTATAGAGACATCGAGGTATCCATCAATGAGTAACAAGAGATAACCCAATCCCACTCGTAGCGGTTGCCAACCTTAAGGCGAGCTGCCATTTACTTGATAACTGGAATATCGCCTTAACAATTCGTTAAAAGATGACAAACTATGCTGCTTTTATAAATGAAACCAGAAGAACACGTGCTTATGGACGTCTTCAATATTTACAATAGGTAATCATCCAGTATACAGTTCGAAGGAGCAACATGTGAGGTGTTTCTCTAAATTTACCAAATACGCATTATCTCGTCGAAAATTTATTCCACCTTTTTTTTTAACAGGTATTACAAAAAAACAACTTTATAAAGATATCATGTCTACATCTGAAGACAAATAAACAATATTGCCAAATAATTTAAGTTTTAACAAGGCTTGTCACCATAGGATGAAATATGCCCCCTTTTTCCACATTTTTCGAAACCTACACGCAAACCAAAACGCAAAGTGTGACGGAATTTCAGACGGACAGACAGACAGACAGAAGGACAGTGCGATCACTATATGCCCACCTTCGGGGGCATAAAAATGTATTTGAATAAGATGTTTAGCTACAATAAAGTGAATCCTATTTCCGACTGACACCGAATGGAAAGACAACCACTATCTTATTGCAATGTAAATTTGGTCCTTATTCTAGAGTTTATTGCTCTCAATAAAAAAGAAAACTTAAAACAATATAGCCGTAATGGTCATTTAGTTGTGTGAAGTAATGCAGGGTCAATACGTCAAATGATTTATATGCACACATATAATATATAAAGTACATAATGTGTTGTATAATAATGTTGGCAATAGTTGTTTCTACTACTAGTATTGTTTTCCAGATTTTGGTCGATAAACAAGTAAAAGCATTGCTTGCATGCAATTATAGTTAAAACTACTGCTTTTTGGTAACAGTTTGTTTCGACAAAACAATGTTTTCCATTAATAAATTATGAGCAAATCGCTTGTAATTGCTATTTCTACTTAATTATTTAAAACGAATAAAAGTTCACACGATAGTTTGTACACATTTAATAACTAGTTGCAATAATCCAACTCTCATCTACTAGTCTGTGCCCCTCCCAGCTATATGACCCTGCGGTCGCTTAGAGCTGTACGCATGAACTCATTAACGTATACCAGAAAAACTAGTTTAATAACCAGATGTGTACTGAAATAATTAAATGTCGCTTTATCAAATTGAACACTGGTGCCCGCATAACTGGTTGTTTAAAATAAGAAAGAAAAATAATGAAAGCATGATTTATGGCTCTTGTTCACTGCACATCCTGTCAATGAGATCTAGTAACCTATACAAGGTCAAGTTGATGCAAGATATGACCCATTCACAATTAATGTCACACATTAACAAAATGCAATAACTCTAAAAATATGGAAACAAGAGTTACAGTTATTGTTCACTACACATCCATCAATGAGATTACCCTACATATACAATATGAAAATCATACTTCTTTTAATTTTCCATATATTCTCCGGACAACATTTAAGTATACACATTAGCAAAGTTCAGTAACTCTAAAACGGGAAGCAAGAAGTATGGTTCTTTTGAACTGTTCACCCCGAAAATGAGATAAACATAACTTTGAAGTTTCAAGTAGTTTTTTTTTAAGTTACGCTTACATTTAGGTAGAAAGGTTAACAACGAACACTAACGATACACATAAGGCATAATAGATTATGGTTCTTAAGCACTACACATTTTGCTTACATATGTATTAATTTTCAAGATGATGCCTATGTTGTCTTTTAAGATATGATCCGGAAAAAAATAAGTACAAACATCATAAAAGAATTATAACTATAAAAAAGGGAGCAAGCGATATTATTCTTGTGCACTGCATAACCTCTCAATAGAATCTACCGACCTATGCAGTGTCAAGTTGATACCTGTTTCAGGTTTTAAAATATGCGCCTGACAAAATTAAAGTACACACATAATGAAAGGGTTATAACTCTAAAAATAAGGCTGCAATAGTGATGATTCTTGTTCACTGAATACTCCTTTAATAAGATATACGTACATACTAATTATCAAGTTGATTCCTCTTTTAGTTGTTAAGATATACTCCGGAAATATGTATGAACAAAAAATAACAAGGGCGAAAACTCTTAAAAAAAAAGGGAGAGCAAGAGTTTTGGTTTTGTGCATGGCACAAGTCATTCACCTATTAAGTTTCAAGTTAATACCTCTAGCAGTTTTCGAGACATGTTCTTGAGAAAAGTACACAAATTAACACAGGGCAATAACTCTAAAATATTGAGCAAGTGTTATGGTTTATGGGAAATAAACACAACCCTCAATGGGATCTACCTATCTTTTAAATTTCAATTGTATACCTCTATTATTGTTCGATATATGCTCCGGACAAAATACGACTACGTCGACTCCGCCCCCCGGAAGGACAACCTGAAAGCATTTTACCAGTAAAACCCCGCCCCTCTTACAGCTTAGTTGTGCGGGAGACTAAACAAGCTTTATCGGCGCGATACTGTTTGAAATCAATAACCTAGATGGGTCTATAAAATGTGCTAATATTCCACTACTGGTAACTAACAGACAGAACCACGCCAATAGACTCAGGAGGCCGTATGCGTTTGAGGCTGTATCGGTATTTTCATAGTTGTTGCGAGGAAGGCCACGATGAACAACAGTTCTATACTTTCCAGCGAGATGCTCCTAGAGAGATTGACGCTTTTGAATGACGAGAAAGCTACTTTGCTTGTTTCGGTAAAAATTTACCTTGGGATTTTGATCGCATTTGGATCATTAGGAAACATAATGGTGTTCTATTTTTACGGATTTTATTACAATAGGACCAGCAACACAATCTTCATATTGTCACTGACTGTGTGCGATATAATCTCGTGTTGTATATCCATGCCAACGGAAATCGCTTTTGATTTAAACAAATTTTATTTTGATGACGATGCAATTTCTTGCAAAACATTTTTGTTTTTTTAATTTTCTAACCTCGTTTGCCTCAGCTTTGACCTTGACGGCTATTTCGATCGAACGATTTCTAAGTGTTACACAAACGGGCACCACAACCCGCCAGATGTCAGTGACACTTGCGCAAAAGGCTTCTTTAATTGTAGCTGGTTTATCAGTTCTAATCTCGGGGCCTGCTTTTGTTTTGTACGGAACTCAGCCCATTGAAATTGAGGATCAAACAGGAACTGTATTAATTGGTACCGACTGTACAGCTCTGAAAGGAGATCAGATGAATAGATATGTTATGATATTTAGTATTTTTCATAGTACAGCATTCGTTGTCACTGCGCTGATTGTTGTTATGCTGTATTCGATAGTCCTGAGAACAATATACAAGCATAGGGCATTACATGTGAAATCAAAACAGCTCATAAACCAATCGTCTCTTCAAGGACTGGGACCACAACATATCGAGCTTGTGGAATCGTTGCAACACAAAGTGAAAGCAATGCAATACACAGTTCCACTGCTGAAGGAATGTACATCTACAGCGTAACTTTATCTGCTAATACAAACCTGAAAAAGATGGTATAGGACCAACCGGCAGT
The DNA here is from genome assembly GCA_007657795.1 of Dreissena rostriformis. Taxonomy (NCBI): domain Eukaryota; kingdom Metazoa; phylum Mollusca; class Bivalvia; order Myida; family Dreissenidae; genus Dreissena; species Dreissena rostriformis. Next base: position 49,441 of record VMBQ01004477.1, read on the forward strand.
TATACAAGAACCGCAGATTTAAACAATGACACTCGTGAATCTTCTCTCGACATTTCAGAACAGTCAGAAACAGACAATAAGGACAGCCGGAAGAATATTACGCAACCCCAGGGTAAAGCAAAATATAAATATGTTCAAGATATGGTTCGAATTACTAACATTTCATCGGAAAGAGTGACCCAAATGATGATTGATGTGACCATGCCCTTCATCCTTAGCTTTCTGCCTTGCCTAACGCTCATCATTTGGCGGACCATGCTCGGGGTTCATATGGATGGCTATATTACGAATACCGAGTTAAAGCTCTACGAAATTGGTCTCCGTTCGTACTTCATTAACAGTGCGCTAAACCCGTGGATTTATGGTCTGTTTAACACGAAGTTTAGATCGTATATAAATAAGCGTATACAAGTATTACTCTGTTGTTTCAAAAAATTAATATGACATGTACATAGAGCCTTTATGTTAATTTAAAAAAAATCTTGAATATTCAACATCAACAGGAATGTTTGTTTTTGTGTTGGTAAAGTCTGTTTTATGAGTTCTTTTTTCTTGAGATGAAACAAAACATTCGATGTACATTGTTATATAGTGTTTAATTATGTTACTTGTTACCGACAACTTCTCTGTTTGTGTGTTTTTTGGCTTTTTTGTTTTTTGTTGTCATTGAAAAGTGTTGTCGCCTATATTGTTGCAATTCAAGGATAAGGTAGTTTTTCTCAATTGCTGAACCATTTAAATAGCACAATTATGAACTTCTGTTTAATGCTAAGAGACATTAGAAATTACTATCATTGATAACATTTTACTTACTAAAATCGTCTCTGGATAGCTTATTTCCAAACCATTCGGACTGTAGCTTAAATTTGCCTTTAACGATTTAAGCCACTCACCATGCGCATTAATCAATCAAATATTTTTGTCAACTTAATTAGTATACTTAACTTAATAAACTCTAATGTTATCATCGAGGACGTCATTATATCGTAAAGTATTCGTAATTTTACTGTAGTATTATCCCAGCAAACATACGAATATGGGTTTTATATGGGCATGCCGATATGGGCGCATATATTGAACACAAATGAGACAAATATTGGCAAGCCCATATTGGCATCAACAGATAATATGTAGCCCAAATTGTAGCAGTGTCACAAGGAATGAATTCAAATATATTTAATTCCTATAAACGTACTGTGTTTGCGTTCGGTTGTGATACTACGGTTCTAGGTAGTTGCTATTTTATCTCAAAACGTTTACATAAGTCTTAATGCGTATAGTGTATGGCCCAATATGGGACTAACATGACCCCATGTGTGTCTAACAATACGCCAACAATTTGGCGAAATTAAATTTGAAACTTCCGTCATCGCCAACAATAAAAAGGGAACGTTTTTTACAATTGCACCAATCTTCTGCCAGATAAATGCATTTGTGTATAGTGTGTGAAAATCAGTAGGAAACTTGTTTTATTCGATAGTATCCAGCTCTGTGTTACATTTGTATTTGATTAACTCGATGTGTATATATTACAGATATCTTCTTGCAGTTTTTTCTAGATTATTTTGCAAAAAGGCGAAATAGGAAGGACCTGGAAGTTCAAGCACAAGACGGTGAGAGGCAGACATACACGCGTATGTCAAAATCATGACAAAATGGAGTAATTATCCCATCCTCGTCAACAATTTGCCTCAAATGTTGCTGTTTAAATAAAATTGGAAGGCATGAAACCGGTTATTTTCTAAGTAATTTGCCGGATAGCTCAAAATAGAATGAATAATGTATGCCCATATGGGACCCACAAGTTGTCCATAAGGGACCCAGATAAAGCCCATAAGATGCCCAGATGCAGCACACACGGGGTCAATATATATGACCCACATTAGTCCCTCTATCGTTTGCCAATTTGGGACCCATATTATTTCCGCATGCAAAACCGAAATGGAATTCTATGGGTTGTTCATATGGGTAACCATATTGATACCCCATATATCTTTAACGGACCTTTTCACAGATATGGCATGTATTGAAGTTTGTCATTAAATGCTTTAAATAAACGTGTGTACATGTATATACACCCGTTTATTAATACCGTCGAAAACATCCGTCTTGAAGGGGAAATAGCTCAGTGGTAGAACGCTCGCTTCGCATTTGATAGGCCCGGGGTTCAACTCCCCGTATCTCCATACTTTTTTTCGATCTCTTTGTACTTAATAGTGTTGGAGTTATGCTGTAGAGAATAAAATATATGGGGATGAAAGAAAGGGAGGTAATTACAAAAGAAGACTATAAACAGTTACTGTTATTGATCACTGTATTTTGCCTTTAAACTCATCTATTCATTTTACAGTGAATACTTCAGTGGTCAAATTAATATATTATTGTAAAATTAGATAAAGGGAGATCTTAAAAATTGAAACGCTAAAATACATAGTTATGGTTATGGTTGTGAGACACTACACTTGTCCCTGATATATTTTAAGTATCATGTTGGAACTCTTTCATAGACCCGGATATATGCTTTGAACAAAATTAAGTGTGAAATGGACACAAATTTACTATGAAATGAACACAAATTTACTATTAAATTAAATAAAGGGTTTATATTTTAAGTTTCAATTGAATCTCTTATATAGAAAGGATTTATTTGATAAGTTTCAAGTAAATCCCTTATATTGAATTAGAGTTATGCTTTGGACAAACATTTACTTTGAAATTAAATTAAGGGAGTAAATTAAAAAACTAAGGTAGATAGAGTTATGGTATTTAGTCACTGCACTCTTCCTAATTGTCATCTGTTCATATTTGAAGTTTCAAGTTAATCCCTTCAGTTGATTTAGAGTTAATCCCTTTAGTAGATTTAGAGTTATGCTCCTGACAAAACGGATACAAATTTACTATGAAATTAAATAAAGGCAGATAATTAAAAAAAAAACTACGGTCGATAGAGTTATGGTTCATGTTCACTGCACTTCTCATAGTTGCCATCTGTTTATATTTCTAGTTTCAAGTAAAACCTTTCAGTAGATTTAGAGTTATGCTCCGGACAAAAATTTATTTTTAAATTATATAAAGGGAGATAATTCAAAAACTAAGGTAAGAGTTATGGTTCTTGGTCACTGCATTTCTCCTAGTTGCCATCTGTTTATATTTTAAGTTTAAATAAATCAATTGAATATATTTGGAGTTATGCTCTGGACAAAGTTTCGGACGGAACGACGGACGCACAGACGGACAGATGGACGGAGATTATGGTTCATGTTCACTGCACTTCTCCTAGTTGCTATCTGTTTATATTTCAAGTAAATCCCTTCAGTAGATTTAGAGTTATGCTCCAGACAAAAAATTGCTTTGAAATTATATAAAGGGAGATAATTCAAAAACTAAGGTAGATAGAGTAATGGTTCTTAGTCACTGCACTTCTCCTACTTGCCATCTGTTTATATTTCAAGTTTCAAGTAAATCCATTCAGTAGATTTCGAGTAATGCACCGGACAACAATTTACTTTGAAATTATATAAAGGGAGATAATTCAAAAATAAGGTAGATAGAGTTATGATTCTTAGTCACTGCACTTCCCCTACTTGCCATCTGTTTATATTTTAAGTTTCAAGTAGATCCCTTCAGTCGATTTAGAGTTATGCTCCGGACAAAAATTTACGTTGAAATTAAATAAAGAGAGATAATTCAAAAACAAAGGTAGAAAGAATTATTGTTCTTAGTCACTGTACTTCTACTACTTGTCATCTGTTTATACTTCCAGTTTCAAGTAAATCCCTTAAGTAGATTAAGAATTTTGCTCCTGACAAAAAAAAATAACTTTGAAATTATATAAAGGGAGATAATTCAAAAACTAAGGTAGATAGAGTTATGGTTCTTAGTCACTGCACTTCTCCTACTTGCCATCTGTTTATATTTCAAGTTTCAAGTAAATCCCTTCAGTAGATTTAGAGTTATGCTCCGGACAAAAATTTACTTTGAAATTATATAAAGGGAGATAATTCAAAAACTAAGGTAGATAGAGTTATGGTTCTTGGTCACTGCACTTCTCCTANNNNACCCCCCCCGTCACCTATATTTTTTTACGAACGTACCATGTATATCAACGAGCGTTGAATACAATTATCAAGCAAACCACATTAATTTTTTGTTATTTTTCCCTAGAAATTTTATCAATATTTTTTACGAACCTACTATGTTAGTAAATCCCTAATCCTTACTATTCTACCGAAACGAAGTCAGAAGTTTTCGATACAGCTTTATGCATTAGCGTTTTACAGGAAATGTCACATGTCAGTTTAGTGCACGGTACTATAAAACTCCCCTTTGTGTCATAACAACATATTTATCTTGATTTCGATATAATAAAAAATATGTATGCGTGGATTGCGTTGGATATTAATGTTTTTCATGCATTCGGTAATTCAAACTTAATTTTATTTAAACATTGGACAATATTATTAGTAATGAACGAAAATTAATATTTGACGAATAATAATTAGCACTATCGCATGATAGTGTATTGCAATCTCGACATCCCATTGATGAAGTTCCTTGTAAGCACTATCGAATGATAGTGTATTGCAATCTCGACATCCGATTGGTGAATTTCATGTTCTCTGATCTATTAATATTCTAAGATTATGAATGACCTGCGCGCATGAATTTACTAGGTAGCACATAGTGGACTATTTTACCATTCATAATATTAACATACTCTGCGACATGTATAGTGAACAAATGTAGTTTACTTTTACTATATACCATCCGTTCAAAACTATTCCATTTAACACAAGATTCATATTATGTGTCAATGTGTAAATGAATATAGTTCACGAACTGAAACCGCGCCGCAAAAAAATCGCGCCGCAAACTCCTTTTTGCGCGTATGCTTACAGGTTCGTTCGTTGGTGAATGCTAGTTAAGACACTTCGAATCGGAATTCGTGGTCTAGTAACCTTAGTCGTTCGCAAACGCAAGCGAACAACTAAAAATGATTAAAACTGAGATCACCGTTCCAGAACGGAAAACGCAAAGCCCGAGGGCCAACCCAACCAAACACTCACCCCAGAACCATTCACGAACCAAATGCGCTCACAGATCGACTCAAACCAAATTCATTTCATGCAGATAACAAAATAAAAAGACGAATGCCAAAGCGCGCTGCGCAAATGGAACAACACACACACGATTCCAGCGCACCGGCGCCGTAAGCACAATACATTATGAAATAATAGTTCGGGTTATAAACTAAGCAAAGTGAAATGTAGTGTTCAACACAAATTCAGAAAAACACGTCGATCTATCGGTGTTGATAGGGTAAACAACACGATATGTTCGTTTTAATTCTTTGCAATTTAACCACGCTGATGAAAGCCTTTCTTAATTATGTAGACGCATCAAAATAAATCGCTGTTGCAGGGACATGTACATAGGTACCTGGCTGTTGGTTTGTCAATAAACAGCGGTAAATGAAAACTTGGCCTAAATAAAAAATACAAAAAAAAAATAAAAAAATAAATGCGTCTTACAGCACATAAGATATGTATAAAGGACATGACAAACGTACTACTTAAGTTCTCTTTTATATATAAAATGGCACTGTTCGCAGCCTCGGTATTTAAAAAAAAATGCTATTGAATAATTTTCATTCGAAAATTAATCACGCGGACTTTCGAACATATATATAAATAAAATATACATAAATGAACTGAAATGATACATCTAAAATTTATGTTATCTCCGGCAATCTGAAAAGACAGGTGCAAAATCATCTCCGCCCACCTGACTGACAAATTTTTATGTTTGTATGAGTCTGTGTACTGCACCATTTTCTTTTAAACATCAAGAGGAAAGATGTTACAAGTGTTATTTAATTTTTTTTGTGTACCTTGTATTAAAATTCAAGAAAATACTCTATTAAATAATAAGTTTAATTTAATTTTGAAATTGTATTATGTGCGACGTTTTAATTTAATGATTTATAATTTTCCAATCAGGTGAAATTCAAAATTGTAAGCATCGTGCAAGATAAACAAATTTATTTACGTTTTGTAGGTTCCATCAAACTTATGGCATTATATTCTGCTTTAAATACATATATTAACATTTGCTCCATTTCTGAAATTAAAATTAACCAAAAGTGCGTCCTCCAACTAGATTTTCTGACATAGTGACTCATATTAGTAGCAATTAACTAAAAATGGTATTTATTTAAACAAATCGTTATGTATGTACTTTATACAATGTGTGAATATTAACTATATGATGACGAATGTACTTACCATATTCGAGCGTTTAGTTGCCGTATGCACGGCCATGTTAGACGTTCCCAATTTGCAAAGGTTAGCCAATAAAAGAAGGATCGCCTGAAACCCGAAAGGAAACATTGTTCTTAGGATATCTGCAAACATCTTAGTGAGTCTTCCTAATGTTAAAAAACCCACAATCACATATGTGTATCCCGAATGAACCGAACATCAAATATGTTAAAGATTCCAAACCACTCTCCCTAGCGAAATATGAACAAGTGAACAGTGCAGTTCATTTAATTGCGAACGGCATGTTGCCAGATTTAATATTTGATTACACGCATTGAAAGTAGTTTCACGCCATGTCCCTAGCGTTGATAAATAATTATCATCACTTATGTGCCGATTCTTGCATGTAGCTCTGGCACTTAATCGATACTAAATTGCTTAATAAGACATTATTCGAAAAGATCCGGAAATGGAATCGCATGATAATTTCAGTACTGCTGTGATATAATAATCTATAATTCCGCTCTGTCGCAAAGTGTTTGTTTAAGAGTGGAAAGTCCATTCAATGCATTGGTAAAAAGGCTACCTACTTTTTCAGGAAACAATCTGGTATAATTATCCGTCAAGGGCGTTTGGTTGCCAATTGTTCTGGCATCGTAAAACCATTTAATGGACGTCTTCAATACAGGAAATACGATTGATGTGAGTCTAATCAATGGTTATTCGATTGAAAAAAAAACTCATCTAATCCAACGCATAAGAAACAAAAACACGAAATTATAATTCTTTGTAAAAGCATAATGTTCTGAATACAGTCAATTTAACTGAACATGACAACGTGGAAAAGTTGACAAACAGAAGTATAAAGCACATAGTGCAGGTTAATATTTTGCTCTTTTTATGAAACTTCTTTTAATTACATGAGCATGAACTTACATTCGAATGTGGCTCTTTTGTTTCAAACGATTTTATACAGGTGATGTTGTTAAAGTCATACTGTCACGAAATGGGCCGATATGGCTTACACAATTACAGGGATTTTGAACACCAAGAAGTATATATTTTTATAATCTGGACCTTCGAAAATGTATTGTTATCGCTTTGACAAAGATTTTGTAATATGTAACCTGTTGTTGTATAGAATGCTTATACTGCACGGTAAACATCGGTATGCAGCTCAAACCTTCAGAAGGAACATCTTTTTTTATCAAAGGAGTAAACATAACTCGGATACTGGAAGAGGCTTAAATAAGAATATAGTATTTCATTTGTTCATTCATAACAGAAAAACAGCTTCTTTTTCAATATTGTCTGAAAAAAAGGTTCAGCATCCAGAGAAAAAAAATGTTACCAGTAATACAAATAAAATGTATTCTCCGAAATTCCACAGAGGTATTTCTTTCCTGATTTAACTCGCTACGATTATTTTCCATATTATTTGAATCGTTAAATATGGCCGGCCGCCCCATGGTGTAACAGTTTTCCTTGTTTCGTTATATCGACATCTCTTTAAACGGTGATCATATTTCAAACCTATTTTTAATTTCGCAAAATCTTATCTAGGATGAATGTTTTCCTTTCAAGATTGTAACATGGAAACATTAAGCATCTTCTCATGGACTGCTGATCGGATATCAAAATATTTCCGCACAAGATTTTTGCGTAATTCTCTATTCACGTTTCCTGTCTAATAACGCATTTTTGTCCAATATTATTTACAATCTTCGCCATAACATTTTAACATAATAGTCCTGTGAATGACCCATGAAGAATTTTATAGCACCAATTATTGCTGCATAGTCCAAAATTCCGACATCACCATTCCTTTCAAATGTGTTATTATCAATCAATAATTATTATAACCTACACTAGAACAGTTAACATATCAAATGGTTCGAACAGTCATGTTTGAATGTTTATGTTATATTTCATTGTTAATAGCTCAAAAGACAAAAATATCAAACCGTTTATGTAGACTAAACAATCAAATGCATAGTTAGTTTCTCTTGCCAAATATATTTCATATTATCTCACGATAATATGAAATATATTGTGTACATGCCTTTAACAGCTTACCCACAATGAATTACATTGGCCCTTCAAAATTGTTAACAATAATAAAACGTATGATTTCCGTTATCGCAAACAAATGCCATGTTAAGGTACAGGTCCCTGGTAAGGACAAAGGTCACACATGTGGAGTGGCTTTGTTTAGCTAATGCTTCTTGACTTCCTACTTGATGTTTTTTATCACCGATTCAAGTGACATTTGCTATTTACAGCGTTGTGGCAATCACGAAAAGTAATAGTAAAGAAACTACATTTTAAGCGGCAGTCACACTGCTGTTAGTCGGGTATGAAACATATGTAAGGTTATATAAATAATTTTTCCTCGATCACCGACATAAAAGTATTATTGTTGTTGTCCGACAGTTAAATACTGAGCTTAATGTGCTGCTTGTGAAACATAAGGTGAAACAAAGGGTTGCCGTACGACGCTTTTACATGATTTAGGCCCGAGTCACACTGCTGCTACGACAGGTATAAGACAGGCCCAAGTTTCAACAAGTCATTTTTGTTCCCACTTAGATTTTGACATTCGCGTTGAGTGTAAGCTAAAAAATAGTCAGTTGTGTTCAAAACCTTTAGCCTCAGTACACATATTAACTAGGTAATTCACATACGTGACGTGTTACACAGCTTATTTTAGTGCATCTCTTTAAGAATGTGTAAGATTAAATACGCATACTAGTTTTAAAGTTTAATTATGAAAAGTGTTAGCTTTTCTTTCATTTTTGCTTTTCATGTCAATTCATGCTTTTTTTAACAAGCCCAGCATTTGCTATCATGCCCAACTACATCGCTTGGTGTAATGGCCAATAACATAAATCATTATCTTAGTCGCTTGGTAGTTTATATAGTGCGTAACTACCTGCGTATAAGGTAGAGTCGATAACATTTTCTTGAGTGGATCGGTTTCTTCTATGAATGATTAATTTTTCGCTTACATACGCAAAAGTTCACCTTCAATGACTTTTGGCGCCAGTCACGTTGTATCTTAGCTTAGCTTTTATTAATGACCTAATTAAAGAACTGACGAAGAGTGGATACGGATTCTGTATGTCTAATATAAACATTTGTGCACCGACCGTTGCGGAGGATATGATTCTGATAGCATTATCCCGCCATGGGCTACAATGCGTGTTATCCATTTGTGACAAGTACGCCATGCAGTGGCGGGTCTAGTATAACTCCGACAAGTGTGGCGTTATCGCATTTAATGACAGTGGCTTGTCGTGGAAGAAAGAGGTATATGGGAACGCAACAATAAAATGAAGTTAATTTGTACAATCACCTAGGTCTTATATGCGACGAGTCACTTTCTACAACCAACAATATCACTAAACGACGCTAGCAACACACTGCGAGGATCGTTCCTAAACATACTGAATAGTGGGTAACATCCAGGAGGTTTAAACCCACTTACACTTAAAACGTTAAACCAATCAGTGGATATACCTAAAGCACTTACCGGATGAGAACTTTGGAATACATGCACGCAAACGGACGAGCATTCTCCGGATACACGTGACAAATCCGTCCAGAGAAGCCAGTACTCGGAAATATGCACTAAAACACCTGGTTTGTCCGAGATAATGCCGAAGGACGCATCAATAAACACTTAACACGACCTTCGATATGATATGTTCTAATTTATACACCTGTCGATAAGTGATAACAGATAGTTTTAACAAGCGTTATAACCTTGCTACCATAAAGCCCGAGATGATGTGAGTCAAGCTGCTCCTTTGGAGAACGTCAATGATGGCGTTCCGATGAAAGCATGTAGGTATGTACATTTTATAATCATATTATTTTTGAAATATAAATGTATCGTTCCTTCATGTCCATTAGTTATTTTACACGAAAGTTTTGACAAACTAATTGTCTTAGTTTCGTCTTGCATATGATATATACAACCATGTCAATAAATAGGGTTAACTTAAAGCGTGGAGTGCGATTATTTATATTAATACATTCGATTACTAACAGATGGTGTTATCGATTTAGTACTAACAAGTTAAATCGAGTGTTATTTGCAGTTACTTATTGAAGTCCACTTTTGATTTTGATATACAGAGTATGCTACATGTACGCACGTGCGTATCAATTACAAGTATTTAGTTAGTGTGTGTGTGTAATGCCGTATATACAGCTTTCATACATAATTTTGACCATTCACAATTAGTGGCTTGCGTTTTACATCTAAGTTTGATATTGACAAAAAAAGGTAGAAATCCGGTGTAAGCTGATTTGAAATTGTTAACTGCATGTTAACGGTATCATGCGTTTTGTGAGCACAAGACGTGTTTAACAATTACTTAATATATTTTCACCTTTAATCTCCCATTAAGACCTACATTTGCATTGTAAATTTAGTATTTGAGCCACCTTATTTTGTTATCTTTGAATTCAGTGATGTTAAATAGTGGGCCATTTTCGGTTAATACATACATGCAAATATATATGAATAAAAAATCAGATAAACCTGAAAATTCAAATTCGCCAAATCGGCTGAATCACATTGGTTAAATTCATCAGGTTAATTGTTCCCCATTCATAAAAATATATGAATGGAAGTATTAAATGCAATAACACACATAGGATAATCGTTATCAGAGTTTGCATCGAATCAATAGTACTTGGTATTTTCGGCAAAATCACGAACTACTTCTAACACCGGTAATATCGTATCAACATATCCAGTAATCAAGTGTAAAGAAGATATGCGCTTTACAGGGGCTTTACATCAGTTGCTCAGTGGAATAGAGACTGATTAGTTTCATTTCATTATTTCGCATTGCATGTTTTATATTATCTTATTATTACATTTTTGAATTTCATGATATTATGTGTTCATTTTATTGCAAGTTTGGCGAAACAAACAATTGCAACAAACAGCATTGGATTTCTAGTGATTTGGGAAAATAAAGTATTTTCGGGTACATCGATTAATGACTGATTGACTGACCTAAGGGACGTCCAAAGGTCGACGTGATTAACATATAAACGTAGCTCCCCTTCCTTCTGGGTGTATTGCGAACAGTAAGTTCGTTAGACTAATCTGAAGAATGTTCTAGGTAAGGATAAGACTGAAATCATTGTGATAAACTACTCGCTAGCAATTCACTATGTTATCATAGTTTCTGAGTAGAACATACATGTTGAATTGTGTTCAGTCCAAAATTTTCAAATGACATTTGAACAGGACAATTTGCTTTTGTTATCAGACATAGTTAGGATACCTTTACTTTTGAATAATAGTTTCTAAGCGCTTAAACAAAAAATAAGTCCGAATTCCCGATATGCGCCCGTCACTTTGTACTAAGTTTTTAGTTGTTTGAATAAAAACAACACAATAGACGTAACAATGAAGAAAACAGTTTTGTATTATTATGGCTTACAACCATCTGTAATTATTATTTTATGTTTAATGTCATATTATAGGGATTGTTTTTTATAGGCAATTGATCAATTGTCTTTAAAAAAAAGAAGAAGATAGTAATGTATCTCCTCAGAATACTTCTGCAGTATCACTAAACCCATTCATTTATTATCAGTGGAGCCAAGTTTGTGTGATGTTACATATAACTGACATATTTTTTTATACATTTTAGGAAATCGACAGGATCAGTACCGGAAACACAAAAATGAACTCCTCCATAAATGAATGCGGTGTTTGCGCATCGGAGTCAGTTGTCGCTTTCTGTGAAAACTGTAATTTTAGAATTTGTGAAACATGTTTCCAAATGCACAAAAGGTCAACCAAATTATTTCAGAACCACGAGGCGTTTTTAATTGAAAACACAAAACCGATAATAGAAGCGATTATTCCCGTCGTTCATGCACGTGAGGTTTCTAAACAGAGTTTAGGCGATATCAATACTCACAAATGCGGGACACATACATCAGAAAATTTGGTTTTCTTTTGTACAGAACATACAGAAACACTGTGTGGCCGATGTGTTTTTTCATGCCACAAATCATGCAAAGTGGTTGATTTATTTGAGGTTAATGATGACGAGGAAGAAGTAACTGTGATTAAGTTTCATCTTCAAAACTTGGTCGAAAATTTAAAGTCCAACGAAAACAAAATTAGGAAAAACACTTATGAAAACAACGCATGTAAACTAGAGTTTGTTACAAATCTTCAACGCTTACGAACAGAGTTTATCACTTGGTTTGATCGTCTTCAATCAAAATGCGAACAACAGTGCAGTGATACGTTTGAGACAAATGCCGAGCGGTTGACTCAAGTTCGAACATTTTGCGAAGATCACATAAAGCGTTTTCAAGAACGCCAAGAGTTAATTGATAATTTGCTAACGCAAAACCACGTCAAAAAGTTGTACGTATTAATAAATAAAGTAAAAAAAGAAATTGAGGAGATAAACATAAATTTAAATTTGCCCAACAGCACCAGCACCTTTAATGGTTACGTTTTCAAGCGCAGCAGTTGTATAGAGGAATTGTTGAATTCTCGTACGTTTGAAATCGGTGGCCTGGAAGAGTGGTGTAGTGGAAGTGACGAGATATTGGATGACACATTATCATCACTTACGGTACTGTCTTTGTTGTATAAGGATAGTCATTATTCAGTAACCAACTTAAATGAATACTCTGTAGAAAATTTTCTTAAAAATTGTTATCTTTATACCCTTTATACTACATTTAGTATTAATGTATGTAAATCACAATATATTGCTAATTTGAATTCATGCTTTTCAAACATGCCTATGTTACAGTTATTTATAGTTTACCTTCAAGGTCCTTGCTTTTGTAATCATTAATTCGAAAAAAAAAACGATTAATTTGAAAAAATAACGCAATCAGAAATAGCTGTTGAGTGCAGATAGCTTGACCTATATTACAGTGATTATAGCTAACTGCTAGTTCCTTATTTTTGTAATCATTAATTAGAAGAAGAAAAAACAATTAATTTGGAAAATATCGCAATCAGCAATAGCTATTGAAACGGATGAGTGCAAATAGTTTGGCCTATGTTAAAGTGATTATGGCTTCCTGCTAGTTCCTTAATTTTGTAATCATTTATTCGAAAAAACTAGCGATTAATTTGGGGAATATCGCAATGAGAAATAGCTATGGAAACTGATGATTGCAGAAAGTTGGACATATGTTACAGTGATTTATAGTTACCTTCGAGTTCCTTGCTATTGTAATCATTAATTCGAAACAAGAGCACCGCATAGCGGGTGGCAACGCTCGGTTGTGGGTACTTGGATTTAGTTTTTTTGACCTTTGACCTTAAATGCCATCATTGACCTTGACCTTTTTATCACTAAAAATGTGCAAGTCGATGAGATACACATGAAAAAAAAATAATAATAAAAAAAATGTTTCACCTTTGACCTTGAAGGATGACATTGACCTTGACCTATCACCACTCAAAATGTGCAGCTCCATGAGATTCACATGCATGCCAAATATCAAGTTGCTATCTTCAATATTGCAAAAGTTATGGCAATGTTACAGTTTTCGGACGACGACGACGACGACGCGGAAGGACGAGAGGGCTATGACAATACCTCGGGTTTTCTTTAAAAACAGCCGAGCTAAAAACTAGCGATTATTTTGTGAATTATCGCAATATGCAATAGCTACAGAAACGGTTAATTGCAGATAGTTGGACCAATTTAACATTTTGCCTGAGACCTTAAGTGAACAGCATTAAAGGGAATGGGAAATCTATTTGTGTGTCAAAACAAAATGATATTTCATTAATATAATAAAGCATAATGTTTTTAATAATTTAAATAATTAAAACAACAAGAAAGAATTTGAATACAATTATTGCCTTCACGTGGATTTGAACACGGGGACTATGCACATTTTAGTCTCTATGTTTGTAGTTAACGACTTTTCCAAGAAATCGAGGAATAACGTAACACACGCTGTCTAATTTTACCTATTCCAATCGTTTATTAGCCATAGGCCCGTTTTGGTTTAGGTCATGAGTGTTCTTGTGTTTGTTTAAATAAAATGCGCAATTGGTTTTAGTATCTTTAAACATGCTGTGCACAAGTCCCTTTAATCTTTTCAAATCTTATGTAAATATCAGAATATAAGGCAATCGAGGCATGTTTTATAACAAACGTTAAACCAACTGTGTGACCCAAACACCAAATAAGCAATTTTCTCGTCGATTTTTAATGAAGTGATTCGAAGTCCTTACATCGTGGCAGTAAATTTGTTGATGAATATCCTTACAAGCAGGGTCTCAGAAAAGTTGTGTGTTAATAAATGTATTTTCGTTCACTAGTTAAGTTATATTTATGTATTTTATCGTAATTGAGTTTAAACGTAAACGCCCGTTATGGCCCATGTATACTTATCATTAATGCACTGCGAAGCCTGAACTCATCAACGATTTCGCGATATTAACACGTTCGACCACAAAAAGGGAACGTTTTAATATTTAATTTTTTAAATATTATATTGTTCTTTAAAGGGTCTTGTTTTAAATTCCTTAATATCCCTGTCAAACGGGATTTCGTCCTCACTTTGACGGAAACGGTAATAACGCTTATATTCACATTGAGAACGTCGATAATGATATGATAATAAACATGGTATGCTTATGATACATAATGTATATCCAAAGTACGATTCTTTAGTTGGTTACTGCAAAACAGGATTAAAACAGCATGAACGAAATCATACCCAACCCGAATAGAAATAATTCTGGATCCGCAATTTTGTGTAAAGTAAATGATCTGGGTTATTCTTGTGTGAGCCATGATTGGATTGGCCTCCAAAACGCACCAAAGACACGCTAGGTAAACACATTTGTCTTGGTTTCATTCCACGGACTCCCCTTCCCACCCACACTGCCTCCTCGTTAATGTGTCTGTGGTTAACAGCCAGTTTTAATTAAATGAAAGCAATGTCTGAACAGTTTATGATAACTGAACAAAGTAATTGGTATAATAACCACTAGCTCTTGGATTTAAAACATGTCCTCACGGATATTCAGAATGCAATTCTGCACAGATTTCAATGGAATGTCTAGCCACTGCTGATATGTCAATACTAATTTGGAAGTAGAATATTTATATTTCTGTGCTACCAGATAAAGTTCATAAAGTAAGTGTTTAAGTCTTACACATTGATTAAAATTGACTTTAAAGTTCAACATTTTTAGTTTCTAAACTGATTTTAGTAACGATCAGTATTATCATAACTGATTAAAATGAACACATCTATTTCGCACATTGATAGTATACATTATCGACATGGTGAAATGTCTCAATAATATGTGTTTNGGTCAATTTTCTTAAATAAAAGAAAAGATCATAGGAATGTATCTCCTAAAAATATTTCTGCAGCATCACTATACCTATTCATTTAATATCAGTGAAGCCAAGTTTGTGTGATGTTACATATAACTGACATATTTTTTTTTAATATATTTTAGGAAATCGATACTTGGGTACCGGAATCACAAAAATGGATTGCTCCTTAAATGAATGCGGTGTTTGCGCCTCCGAGTCAGTTGTCGCTTTCTGTGAAAACTGTAATTTTAGAATTTGTCAAACATGTTTTGCACTGCACAAAAAGTCAACCAAATTATTTCAGAACCACCTGGCGTTTTTAATCGATACAACTAAAACGATAATAATTGAGAGTATTCAGGGTGATCATGCACATGACGTTCCTAAAGAGAATTTAGGCGATATCAATACCCACAAATGCGGGACACATACAACAGAGAATTTGGTTTTCTTCTGTATGGAACATACCGAAACACTGTGTGGCAGATGTGTTTTTTCATGTCACAAATCATGCAAAGTGGTTGATTTATTTGAGGTAAATGTTGACGACGAAGAACTACATGCTTGCAAGTCTCATCTTTAAAACTTGGTCGAAAATTTAAAGTCTAACGAAAACAAAACTGAGCAAATAACACATGAAAACAACGAATGTAAACTAGAGTTTGTTACAAATCTTCAACGCTTACGAACAGAGTTTATCACTTGGTTTGATCGTCTTCAATCAAAATGCGAACAACAGTGCAGTGATACGTTTGAGAGAAATGCCGAGCGGTTAACACAAGTTCGAACATTTAACCAAGAACACATAAAGCGTTTTCAAGAACGCCAAGATTTAATTGATAATTTGCTAACGCAAAACCACGTCAAAAAGTTGTACGTTTTAATAAATAAAGTAAAAAAAGAAATTGAGGAGATAAAATTAAATTTAAATTGGTCCAACAGCGCCAGCACCTTTAATAGTTACGTCTTCAAGCGCAGCAGTGGTACAGAGGAATTGTTGAATTCTCGTACGTTTGAAATAGGTGGCCTGGAAGAGTGGTGTAGCGGAAGTGACGAGATCTTGGATGACACATTATCATCACTCAAGGTACTGTCTTTGTTGTATAAGGATAGTCATTATTCAAAAACCAACTTAAATGAATACTCTGTAGAAAATTTACGCAAAATGTGTTATCTTTATACCCTTTATACTACATTTAGTATTAACGTATGTAAATCACAATATATTGCTGATTTGAATTTATGCTTTTCAAACATGCCTATGTTACAGTTATTTATAGTTACCTTTAAGGTCCTTGCTTTTGTAATCATTAATTCGAAAAAATAGCGATTAATTTGAAAAATAGCGCAATCAGAAATAGCTGTTGAGTGCAGATAGCTTGACCTATATTACAGTGATTATAGCTACCTGCCAGTTCCTTATTTTTGTAATCATTAATTAGAAAAAAATAGCGATTAATTTGGAAAATATCGCAATCAGCAATAGCTATTGAAACTGATGAGTGCAAATAGCTTGGCCTTTGTTATAGTGATTATAGCAACCTGCTAGTTCCTTAATTTTGTAATCATTTATTCGAAAAATCTAGCGATTAATTTGGAAAATATCGCAATTAGAAATAGCTATAGAAACTGATGATTGCAGAAAGTTGGACATATGTTACAGTGATTTATAGTTACCTTCGAGTTCCTTGCTTTTGTTATCATTAATTCGAAAAAAGAGCACCGCATAGCGGGTGCCAACGCTCGGTTGTGGGTACTTGGATTTTGTTTTTTTTACCTTTGACCTTGAAGGCCATCATTGACCTTGACCTTTTCATCACTTAAAATGTGCAGGTCGATGAGATAAACATGAAAAACCAAAAAAATAAATAAATAAAAAATGTTGTTTTCACCTTTGACCTTTAAGGATGACATTGACCTTGACCTATTTCCACTCAAAATGTGCAGCTCCATGAGATACACATGCATGCCAAATATCAAGTTGCTATCTTCAATTTTGCAAAAGTTATGGCAATGTAAAAGTTTCGGACGACGACGACGACGACGCGGAAGGACAAAAAGGGCTATGACAATACATCGGGTTTTCTTCAAAAACAGCCGAGCTAAAAACTAGCGATTATTTTGTGAATTGCCGCAATAAGCAATAGCTTCAGAAACGGTTACCCGGTAATTGCAGATAGTTGGACCAATTTAACATTTTGCCTACTGAGACCTTAAGTGAACAGCATTAAAGGGAATGGAAAATCTATTTGTGTATCAAAACAAAATGATATTTCATTCATATAATAAAGCATAATGTTTTTAATAATTTAAATAATTAAAACAACAAGAAAAAATTTGAATACAATTATTGCCTTCAGGTGGATTTGAACACGGGGACTATGCACATTTTAGTCTCTATGTTTGTAGTTAACGACTTTTCCAAGAAATCGAGGAATAACGTAACAAACCTTGTTTAATTTTACCTATTCCAATCGTTTATTAGCCATAAGCCCGTTTTGGTTAAGGTCATGAATGTTCTTGTGTTTGTTTGAATAAAATACGCGATTGGTTTTAGTATCTTTAAACATGCTGTGCATAAGTCCCTTTAATCTTTTCAAATCTTATGTAAATATCAGTTGCTGCTTAAACAAAGAATATAAGGCAATCGAGGCATGTTTTATACCAAACGTTAAACCAACTGTGTGAACCAAACACCAAATAAGCGATTTTCTCGTCGATTTTTAATGAAGTGATTCAAAGTCCTTACATCGTGGAAGTAAATTTGTTGATGAATAACCTTACAAGCAGGGTCTCAGAAAAGTTGTGTGTTAATAAATGTATTTTCGTTTAATAGTTAAGTTATATTTATGTATTTTATCGTAATTGAGTTTAAACGTAAACGCCCGTTATGGCCCATGTATACTTATCATTAATGCACTGCGAAGCCTGAACTCATCAACGATTTCGCGATATTAACACGTTCGACCACAAAAAGGGAACGTTTTAATATTTAATTTTTTAAATATTATATTGTTCTTTAAAGGGTCTTGTTTTAAATTCCTTAATATCCCTGTCAAACGGGATTTCGTCCTCACTTTGACGGAAACGGTAATAACGCTTATATTCACATTGAGAACGTCGATAATGATATGATAATAAACATGGTATGCTTATGATACATAATGTATATCCAAAGTACGATTCTTTAGTTGGTTACTGCAAAACAGGATTAAAACAGCATGAACGAAATCATACCCAACCCGAATAGAAATAATTCTGGATCCGCAATTTTGTGTAAAGTAAATGATCTGGGTTATTCTTGTGTGAGCCATGATTGGATTGGCCTCCAAAACGCACCAAAGACACGCTAGGTAAACACATTTGTCTTGGTTTCATTCCACGGACTCCCCTTCCCACCCACACTGCCTCCTCGTTAATGTGTATGTGGTTAACCGCCAGTTTAAATTAAATGAAAGCAATGTCTGAACAGTTTATGATAACTGAAAAAAGTAATTGGTATGATAACCACTAGCTCTTGGATTTAAAACATGTCCTTACGGATATTCAGAATGCAATTCTGCACAGAATTCAATAGAATGTCTATCCACTGCTGATACATGTATGTCAATATTAATTTGAAAGTAGAATATTTATATTTCTGTGCGACCAGATAAAGTTCATAAGAAGTTGTTAAGTCTTACACATTGATTAAAATTGAGTTTAAAGTTCAACATTTTGTGTTTCTAAACTGATTTTAGTAACGATCAGTATTATCATAACTGATTAAAATCTATTTCGCACATTGATAGTATACATTATCGACATGCTGAAATGTATCAATAATATGCGTTTTAGAAATTCCCGTAGTGCTTTAATCTGTCTGACCGTCTGTTCGTATTTAATATTCCCGTGTCTGCTTCATTTCTCTTATACCATTTGAATACCTTTACCTGAGATTTTGGCTGCAATTTAATTACAAAAAGCATGATTCAGTTACACTAGCTTAAGATCAATGTCACATTTGAAGGTCAAAAGTGTCCTGTCTGCTTGATATCTACTATACTCTCATGTGGTTAGGTAATGTATGTGATGTGCGGAAGGCATAACTCCGTTTCAGCGGCGTAAGATCAAGGTTACATGTGAATGTCAGATGTTTTAATCTCCAGTTACACAAATGCAATGTTTATATTATTTTTGCAGGTTTCGACGCTTAGAACAAATGCAGATCCTTATTCTGTAGATGACTTGCCAAAAGGTGGTGAACAAGAGGTCTCTAGAAATATACGAGAAGATGAGCAAGGCATTGGAATAGATCGGGCTGGATCTCCAACCAGACTACTAAGACAATCTAAGTCAGCTAATATTGGTAGTCAATGTGCTTCTTCAGATAGACAACAACGACCAGAAAATGAAAGGATTGATGATCACCCAGGCAGAAACGGCAAAATGCATCAATATGTTCCTCCCAGTAGGAGACCTATCCCACAAACAAGGCAGACATCATTGTATGGTGATGGTACATGCAATCAAGATCAATCGCAGTCACTTTCCGGAAGATCAGAAGGGCTGAAATCTTCGGGAAATGGGGATCCAGACGAACACAGTTTTGGTACATATACACGTTTCTATACTTATATTTATATACTTTTCATGGGTTTTGTATCAAAGCGTTATACCCGAATGTCAATGCAAATTAATAATTAGAGTTATTTACCTAACTTATATTTCAATTGTGTCGTTCATTTTTCTCCTGAATGGAATATCATTAGCGGACACACACATGAAGGCTTATACATTTGACCGCAAATTTAAACCTTGACCTTTAATCGGTGTGACTGACCTCTGCACATTAGTTCAATGACCTGAACTTCAGAGTCAAGATTTAAAATGTAAACAAGTTAATATAACAAATGTAAAATCTCAATGTGCAGAACATAGGTGCTGTTCGTGCCGACTCATGATTAAGGTCACGCTTGAATGTTTATTTGTATAGCATTTATTTGTGTATGTGATATTTGTGTCCACTCCATGACTTTAAAATAATTTCAATCAATTAATTGAAGCGATCAAAGGTAAATGTTACAGGGGTGTGTAACAACGCGTTATGATTTAATAACAAATGGACTTTGGGTTCACGGTTCGCAGGTTACAGTTGTCAGTTTGAGTACCTGAAGTACATAGTCACACTTTTTTAATTCATAATTACGTGTACAAATATTATTGATAAAACCATCTCTTAAATTTAAGTTTCAGTATCATGTAACATCATCTAAACATTCAACAACGATTATTGTATATAAAAGTTCGGTCTGCAATAAATGTCACAAAAACTAAATGAAAAATAAAACAAAAACTCTCTCAAGTTCTTTAGTATTGTGGTCGTCATTATTACTAAGGGGTGTTGCTGCACTTTTGCTGATTTTTTTTTCCATCTAATAACTTTTGCTCAAAATTTATATTTGAGTAATACATACTAATATTATATGAAAAATGAAATAAAAACATAGGGTCACCGGCCTTGTTTTGATTGTATTCACCATTATAAAACATGTACTTTTTCATTAAAACTGAAAAATCTCTAATTGCATAAAAATGATTAATAACCTATGAAATTGGCAACATTTAGATATTATATAAGCTAAGATACATCATATACCATTTTATTAAACCACAAAGTACCAAAAAAAAATGAAGAACACAAGTTAAATTTTAAGAAATATAATTTTTATGTCACCCAAAAAAAAGTGTTTTTTTTTTACTATTTTAACCAAAAAAATGGAATAAAAAAATGTTCTATCTAATAACTTTCTGCAAAACTGTTCAAATATGATGATCTCCGTATTGTTATCATAAAACAAAAATAAAAAAGGGGGTCACCTCACTTTTAACAGAGATTTTTTTGTTTAACCAACCCTACCGTCTGAGTAAAATTTCATAAAATACAGCAATTAGGCAAAACCCAAGTACCCGTACATACAATGCTAGAAATATGCATAAACATTAGAAATTGTTAACAATCTTAAATGGGATCACAACAGCTTACCAAAATAAAACACACTTGTACAATATTTAATCATAAACATAAGACCATACAGTATCAGACTCGACCTTAATCATCAATAACATTGACTTGCTGACAGATTTCGGCATGTTTTGAAGTTTGTGATTAAATGCTTTAAATTGATAAATGTAATCACCAGGACTAAAGAGCTCCAGTAAAAAACAAGAATGAAATAAAAGAAAGAAAAAAAGAAGGAAAACAAGTTAACTGCGCCTGAAATCGAACCACTGACAGTGGTACCTATTATGAACCAACTCGGTCATTTGTGATGAGTCTGATAACAAAAATATTGTGTTATGACCAGCGCTATAGATAACTTTCGGGGTATATTGGGTAATCACCCCCTGTTTTTGACAACAATAGGGTTTTTGTAAATTCAATAGCGTTTAAGCAAAAAATTTCACGCGCTACTTTTGAGCTTAATTGGGTTTTTCTTCCCCGGTTTTTAACTCAATTGGGTAATTAAGGTAATGCCATATATAATATAATAAAAATCTACTAAGGTTACTATATTATTTATACAAATGGAATTTAAAAAGGAACCTGTACATAACAAAAAACAATTACTGAATTTCTAATCAAAGTCTGGTCCTTTAATTGTACACTACAAGATCTGCCTGATAACATTTTTATGTGAAAAATAAATCAACATTTGTAGCAAAATCTCCGATAATAACGGGCGAACTACATTCTCGAAAGAAATGATCACATCTTTCAACAGATCTTTCAGCAAAGTATTACAGAAGTTTTCGGTTTCCCCAATATTCTGGGGTAAATACCTGTCTCAAGTATTTGTTTGTGTAACGACTCCCGTTTTACGTCCACGAGTGGCCATTTTGATTATTTCAGAAAATAAAAGTAGAAATCGGACGGGTCTACAAATAATAACAATACTACCCCAAAGATTGGTAACCTCTGAAAAGACTGCCTTCTTTTCATCATAGGNTGTTGGCTGCTCTCCCTCCCCGGATGACCTAGATCTTGTCAGTTATCTGACAGTCTAACAGATATTTGGCAAGGGCTGAGAAGACCGGGCCCCTTGCTGCTCCCTTGGGGTCTAGCACGTTGGAAAGGTTATAAACTACGTTTTCTATAATAATTCTTTATGTTTTAAATATATCATAAATAACTGATTAAGTCAGGACTTAATTGTTTGTTAGAAAATAATTTGATTGCGTGTGAGATTGGATGAATGAGCGTAAGATAATGATGATACTTAAGTCTCTTTTTTGGAAGTTGGTTTAATTTTAATTATAATTATATCACAATTATATAGTTGTTTGATTACTCTTGATCACCTTTGAAGTCTTTGATGAAGTTTACTTTAAAGGAATTAAACTAGCTTAAGATGTATTGTTTAAAATAAACTGTTGAGCATAATCTGCATAACTGTTAATAATATGCGTTAAATCAATTATTTCCCGAGCATATAAATATCGGCCATGGACAATCTAGTCCATCAACCAATAGTAAAGCTGCTTTCTCCACGTTGTTAGCCTAACAGTAAGGCAAGCACAGATTTTTCACTGTTGAGTGTTTTTTTTTTGCGTTTATAACGCTTTTTTTAACAGTTTAGTCTAATGTAAAGATTTTTTTAAATAATTATATTTTTATTTAAGCACCGCACCCACTCTGCAAAGTTTCCCTATGTATATATGGTACAGCCCAGTAAAATCGGGCTGACCACATGGCTTTTAACTGCCTTTTTACAGCAGAGTATTAATGTTAAGCAGAGTGCTCGGACAATGGTTTTATAACCGAAGTTTCCGAGGGTAAATAAACCAATATCAGTCAGTCTAGTCCATCATTATGAACCATTTGTTACCATACGGATTTATTAAATATATTTGAAATCCGGTCCCTCCTTAAAGTTCACCACTTTAATCTGTTTACGAACACTTCAAAGAGATAAATAAAAATTCAATAGACGATAACCGTTTCAACAATGATATAGAATATATACCCAACACACATGATTTTTTAGATATGGAAATAAGCAAGGATGAAATGTATATTAAAACTGAAAAATTCAAAAGCACCTAGTCCTTCTGATCATATATTGAATGAATACATCAAATCAACAACAGATATCCTGCTCCCTTTTTACACTAAATTGTTCAACTGTGTTCTACAAACAGGTATTATTCCACTATCTTGACTTGAAGGCACTATAATTCCTATTTTTGTTTAAAGGGAGCCCAACTGAACAAAGCAATTATAGGCCCATAACACTGCTTAGCTGTATGGGCAAATTGTTTACCTCAGTTCTGAACCAAAGACACTTTTCTTGAATTAAATAACATATTAGAGGAAAATCAAGGTGGCTTACTCTTGTGCAGACCATATTTTCACCCTTCATGCATTAATAGAGATAATTAAAAAAACGTCAACAAAATAATTTCTGCGCCTTCATTGATTTTTTACAGACGTTCGATAAAGTGTGGAGATAGTTAACCTAAAAATCGGAGAAATTTGCCTGGAAAAAATGTTGGTTGGCATTTTGTAGGCATGGCTTCTTTTTATGTTTTTTAATATCTACATACCCTCTGCTGAAAATCTAGAGGGGATGTCACCTTCTCAGGTGCTTGACATCCTTTTAATAAGGTCAAAGGTCAATGGGTACAGTTTTCAGTTATTAAGGAGATGAAATACATCTCATTGTGATTTATAACCAAAATGGGAAAGTTTGAGGCAGTAATATTGTCTGAAAATGAACCTGGATCTCATTAAAATTGTATCTATTCTAGTGTTCACTAATATAGGTCAAAAGGTCATTTGGTGCACTTTTATGCCAAAATAAACATGACAACTGGCATTGAAAATCAACAGAATACAAAATTATGTTCAAAAAGTATCTTTTAAACAATGGAATAGTTTTTGCTATTTTTTGTTAACTCTATAAACATATTTGTAAAGTAAAAAGAAAAATTAAAAGGATCGTGGGTTAAGTATGTATTCCGTGGTCAGTAAGATCTGAGGTTTCCAATAGTACCATGAAATTGTTCAATCAACATGATGATGACGAAGATATTAGAGTATTCAAGAACAGAGCAGATGGAACTCGTTTGAAAGTTTCCTTAGAGGAAGAGTGCATCAAGAAAATGATGCAGCTCTCTGGTTCATATGATATATTCGGAGTGCATGAAGAAGAGAACATACTGTTCTGAATAGCAACTAAGTACGTTGCAACTAATGATATCAGAGATGATTTATTAACCTGTGAAAGGCGATGTAAAACATTACTCAAGGAATTTGCAGAGAAAAGGCTAAAAGAGCAGAATGTTGAATTTTATGCTCCTATCCAAAAGGTACAGTCCCAAACATTTGCATATCTCTATAAGGAGACAGTCAGTGAAAAGCAGAAAGTGACAAAGATTTCTGGCAGAAAGCTAATGCAGAGACTTTTCAACGCAGCTAATTCAGGGAGAGCCGTAGAAACAGCATCTGTACTAGAACATGAACTTTCATATGTGCCATAATCATTTGCAAAGGCTAGTGGTTAAATGCATGAAACCCAGAAATCAAACATTCTCCAAGTGCTTACAAAGGACAGTAATATAGTGACGCCTCAAGTTGTTCCGACAACGACTGATGCAACATGTGCAATAATTGATGGGCACGTGCTAAAACAGAGTTTAGGTAAGCCTAAGGACTGTAAAACATTTGGATAATATGCAACTGTTTTGTAACATCTTTTTTAAGGCATTTCAGCGCGAACACTACCCGAGTTGATGTGACTTTTTATCGATACTTTGGAAGTAAATCTATCAAAGAAGCAACGAGTGTTAAGAGGAAAGGAAAGGAAAGCGTCGACCTATTAGAAAGCTCATAACAAGTCCCAACGTTCCTCTTCCGAAATATGGGAACAGTATATCACACACGATGACAATAAAGCACACTTGGCTGAATTTCTCTCGAACGAATTGCTAAAACAATCAGAAAATCTCCCAGCAGGATCAACTATAGTTGTAGGAGGTGGATTTCCAGGTGATGTTGATTCAAAGTCGAGTTCTTTTGATGCGACAAACCTATGTGTAAATCATGAGGAGGAAGAAACGCGGATGATATTGCACTCAAGAAACGCTATTGATAGAGGCTACACGCGTTAAGAAGTATATTGTAGAGACACTGACGTTCTGCATTTGTTAATATACCACCTTGGAGCTGACGCCGAGGTATATATGATATCTGGTACAGAAAAAGAAACAAATACTATCCTGTGCACACACTATCTGAACAACTAGGTGACAATGTCAGAAGGAACATTTTAGGGTTTCACGCATTGACAGGATGCGACACCACGTCTGTTCTAAATGGAATTAGTAAGAAAACCGCCTGGGTGAAATATATCGCACAATCTGATACATTGGAGGGTGTTGGTAGAGATGGTGATGCTCTAGCAGTTTTATCAATTTCTGTGTGTGCTGTATGGCTGCTGTCAGGACCACCCACCAAACATTNCGAGCATGTGATAAAAGAAACATGATAATATCCTTATTTAGTCACCTTATACAGAGGAAATATACGTTAACATTTTTAAAAAAATAACCATTAACAAAGTTTGTTTGTTCAATCGAAACTCATATTTTATACGTATATTCGCGATCATGACACCGTTTAGTGTATTATTATTACGACCGGCGTGATTTAGCTAATGGCTCATACCAATAACATACAAGGTAATGCCCTACTCATTAATCGAATTTATCGTCAATCAATTAGTGCAAAAAAATGTATCTTCGTCCATACAAATTCTTTTATTAGAGATAACCCTTTGCATCTATTTTAAATCTGTTTTCAATTACATGAAGATAAAAAAAATCCGTCTAGTTCAACAACGATTCGCGCCACGACCTTATCGTCCAGAATGTTCGATCGTATCCGTTCCAGTTTCGCGAGTTTGCCTTCCACGCTTGTTCGCTCATCCGG
The DNA here is from genome assembly GCA_007657795.1 of Dreissena rostriformis. Taxonomy (NCBI): domain Eukaryota; kingdom Metazoa; phylum Mollusca; class Bivalvia; order Myida; family Dreissenidae; genus Dreissena; species Dreissena rostriformis. The sequence goes on from VMBQ01004477.1 coordinate 76,026, forward strand.
CGTGCAGGTCTGTATCTTCCTCCTGTACTCGTTGCAGAAAAGTTGTTCGCTTGAGAAAACAAAACAAAAATACGTTTTATCGTCGAATTTTGGTTCGAATTAAAACAAATAAGCCAAACATACAAATCAACTGCAATATATTTTTGATGCGCATGTCTAATGGTGTCTAATGGCGGCAGGGATGCCATAGAACTATGCTAGTAACTAGTCGTATATCAGCGCGAAAGTTGATGGGAGACGGGTTTCACAGGCTGTGCAATGATATGGGTAGGTGAGACATCAATGGGCCTCATATCGGCGATTAATGGGTTGCGTTACCACAAGAGCACGGATCCGAAAATAACAATATAAAGAGTGAAAGCAAATGTATAGTACGCTTTTATTGAGTGCACTGGGATACTCTCCCATTCGGCCATATACACCAAGAAACGTGTTGTTTGGGTTACAGTGAATAGCAAAGAGAGACAACACAGAGCTAACCCTCTTCCTTGTATTGCCAAGTGCTATTCCAAAGTGCAAAGCACTAAGTATGGTCACATCGGTTAGACAAAACGAGCAAAATTTAATGTTAAGATTAAGTATTGTCACACATTGTCTAGTCGTCCAACGCCAATGCTTTGTCATGTAGCTATTGTCCTTTCATTAATAATAGAACGTTTTATATTGAAGGTTTACGCTCGAGATCTCATGGAATTATGATCACAATGTGATGACAATTAATATGCGGTTTTCTTAAAGTTTCTTTTTCCACCAACACTTTCTCTATATGCTGCAAGCGTTTGTATGACGCTAAGCTGCTACTTTTGTTTGTATTCATTACACAAGTTATGTTATCTTTGTTAATTTATAGTTCAAATGAGTTAAGTTTTCTTATAACCCGCTATAAATAGAGCGAAGGGCAAACTGATCACTCCGTTTGCATGTGTGTGTTTAAATTGATTTGAAGGGTTTTAAAATATAGTGTTCACCTATATGAGATGGCGTGTCAAACGCAAGAATTACGTAGCTACTTTCAATGTCAATGTCAAACTCTAGAGTAAAAATGTCTTTATTGTTATTTATATAAACAAAAATGTCCCTCTTTATCACTTGGAAATGTTTTGAATTAATTATACCCCATAGGTAGGTGGTATATTCGAGTAACTCTGTCAGTTTATCCACGTTAAATAATGGAAGAAGTTTTGGGGCGAACTCTTTCTGAATTTCTCAAGCGCTTGATTTTGATTTATTCGAAACTTAAATACGTCATTACTATGGAGTGCGGATAAGCAAGACAGGTTTTATCCTTTGTGATTGATGAACTACTGCGTTATTTGCCTTTAAGATACATGAATTAACTGTCAAAATATGGCTAGTCCACTGCATAACATTACAGTATATTGGCGGATATAAGTCCGAGTCTGTGTGCGGCGCACAAAAATCAAGCGGCTACTTTCAAGGTCGAGGTCGTTCTAAGAGACCTTAGTTTTGTACGGTCCATTATTCAGGTTTCTCTGACTCGAGTTGTGCAATTTCCAGTTACTGGCTTCATAATATGGACTTAAACTTAAACTAAAAACAGCTGACCAAGGAAAAGTGTGAGTAAGTTAACTGACCGTCGTAAAAATACAAACAGTAATGAAAACGCAGAAAAATCCAAATAAGCAAACACAAAAACCTAAAAACGAAGAAAACTCTAAATAAGAAAACGCAAAATACTAACCAACATCCACTAATGAAACACGTCTAGGTAAAACTAAACATAAATATGTGATACGAATACCATTTTCGTGTGCAGTAAATAAATAATTGCTCAATACAAATGTATTTCATATAAAGTAAACACTATACTCTCGTGTAAAGGTATGTTTCGTCGAAAAGCAAAACATTGCCGGTAAGAAAAGCTTCATTGGGGATCTAATTCGTGAACTTAGGAGTCAACATATAAATCAATAACAGAAGTATGACCTTCGATAGTACGTACTTATTATGCTCCCTTTTGGCTAATTATGAGGTTCGACTTGACTTTAAATCGATTTGATACACCGATTCATCTCCCCCATTTTGGTTAAGTTGGACATTCTTAATGCTTTAAACCGGTTTAAAACCCGATTAATCATATTCAAATCTAGCTATGTGAAATTGTTAGGTACATTTTTGAAAACCTACTCACCCTTTAGATTTCTTCGTCGCCTATCCTTTAGCGCCACCTCGGAAGCATGATTGGCTAGCTAGTGATCAACGGAACACGGGACTTCAGTGTAGTAAATTTTATTTAGGCTATTTTTTATGCGTGAGTTTGAATTTCTCTTGAGGTGTGTGTCGAAAGAATATCTTCTTGTTTCGTTGGTCTGTCTGTTTCTTAATGATTTCATCAAACCACAATTGTTTTAACATACATATCTGCTTAAACAGTAGAATATATACTGTTTTAAATGCATTTATATATTTTGGCGGAAATACCGCCTGTATGGCCCTTAAAAGAATGTACCACCTATCTTATCCAAAGAAAGTGCGAATAAATTGTTTATTTGAAGTGATATGGCTGGTTTGATGAGTTTGATGAGGTTCCTTCGTACAAATGTTCTGTAAAGCACATTCTCAATTTTATTTTCAAACAAAAATACTATATATTAATAATAAATTAATTATGTACTCATTTATGTTAATTAACACGTATTAGTATATGTCATAGTGTGCTTCGTAAAACAGTTCTTAAAGATAAACTAAACGTTTTATAGACTATAAGTACTTTTCAGCTTTCTATTTGAAGACTGCATAAACGTTTGCTTTTAAGCATTTCGCTAATCGTCGGAACCCACGTTCACTCAAATATGCAATACTATTTTTATGGCTAATATACTTTGAAAATTAAAACTTGTTTGATAAGGATAAGGTCAGCTAATTTCGTATTTATGAATAATTAATGAAATATTTGATCAGTTTCTAGCCTCATTCTGCACGGAAAGACAACCAATCAACAGAAATAATTTTCAAAAGATGCGTTTCACTATGGGTCGGTGGACTAAAACTGATTAAATGGTTATTGTCGTGTGTGGTCATTATTACGTCAGTTAATAATATTTGGCCACTTAAAAATATTATAGCGAGTATATACCATTTTAATGTCAAAAAGTGTTTGTAATCTTAAACCAACACAACAATATGAACGAGGAATGCTAAGTAAAATGCATTTACTATCGTACCATTAAATTAATTTTGTATCTTCAGTGAAATGTATAACATATAAGGTTGACGCCTATAACGACACGTAAAATCGTATTTGTTGCAGAACTATTAAGTGTGTAGTATAAGCGAATATACATCTACTCATGGGGATTTCCCGATTGGCTTTTTTGTACATGAATCAATTTTCGATTGCACACAATACAATCATTTGCAATTGAATTCAACTTGTTATGTAGTCTTAATGATCTATTTCGTCTGAACTTGTATTCTTAACCTATATTTTCCAACTGTCTCATCCTCATTATGTTTCTTTTTTTTTATCCTTTTTGTTTTGTGTGCATGTTTAGTCCTGTCAAGCATATGTCAAGAAGTTACACCAAATGTAATTTNAATAAACACAGACATTTCATAAATCCCTACTAACTGTATGATGTCCATCGTTAATTCGATTTTTATTTGTCATTTTTGCCGAGAATCACTATAGTCGATTTCTCTTCTATATTAATCTATATTAGCAATTTAAAAATTGTCCGCATGTTATCTAAAATACGATAAAGATACAGCGAGCTTTATTTAAAATAAAATTACATGTAGAAATAAATGTTTTGAAATTATTGTATTATTCATTAAATGCACATTTTCCACGAGGTTCACACTCGGTTGCCATCAACAGTCTCATCCCCCATTATGTTTCATTTTCTTTTTCTTATCCTTTTTGTTCTTTGTGCATTATTTGTCATGTCCAGCATATATCAAGAAGTTGCACGAAATGTAATTTATTTTGGTAAAAGCTCACGGCCATTCAGTCATTTATGTTTGTGTGTTAAACTTTTACCTAATGGGTAACGATATTGCTGCATACCGAATGACTGTGGGGTTATTTAATTCAAGTAGATATTGTTGTCGTAAAAAATTCGTTTACATGTGGAGTGCAACAAGCGAATGTGTATTACTTCTTCTCACCCTTCTCGGGCTATCGCGCGCTTTACTCTCAGGCTGCATTATACGACCGTTTGTCTTTGAAATGAATCTGTTATTGACTGACGCTTTACGCTTCCTTTTACTTTTATCAGGGTATATTGAGTTAAATCCAGGACCGGATAACAAGGCACTCAGTGTCATGCATTTGAACGTGCGTGCGGTCAATACGTAACAAACTTGATTATGTAGCAAGTAATCTGTGTAATTTTGACATTTTATGCCCCACGGAAACTCATCTAACTTATGTTGTTCCCGATAATGTTTTAACAATTGAAGGTTTTAATACAGGTTTTCACCGTAAAGATTNCGTTATAATTTTGACAAGTGTCGTCATTTAGAGGAATACCCAAACGTCAATGCAATATGTATATTTTTAGGGGGTCTCGAAATTATTGGACACTGACTTCTGGGAATATTGTTATATATCTTATGGTTTGGACATGAAACTATTTTATTATTTTTAAGCTTAATCTTCATTTTATAATGTCATATCATTGATATTACAAGAAAAACAACCCGATTTCTAAGGTGTAATTCATATATAAAGAAGTGAGCTCGATTATTATCCATTTAGTATCCATTTATTTTGTATATAGCATGCCATCATGTAGCACACATTTAATGTAGCAGGCCATTATGTAGCACACTTTTATTCAACTGGCACATTATGCAGCACACTTTTATCCAACTGGCTACAGATAGCTTACAATAGATTTGTTTATTATTTTTTCTTTTGTTAAAAAATACGTAACTTACTTAAACAAGTGCTTGTGTTCTTTCAATGTTGATGGTTTAGCTCGATTTGGCGCTATTCAATTGCAGAAAACAATGTTAAAATGTTTATTAAAATGAATAAAAATACTTTTTGTGGTGGTTTTTCTAACCAGTTAGTAATATTTTGTTTTATAATGTGTTAATCTGAATAATAATTTAGGAAGATTTGTTATCTGTAGATAAAATAAAACGGAACCCCTTATTCAAAACTTCTACAAAACATGGCAAATATAGTAAAAAAAACATAAACTGAGTTTCACCTCTGCTTTAGCCTGCATTATCTTCGAGGCATGCATTTTCTGACCCTGTTATTTGTGATGAATTAATAATAAATGCCCTTGGAGGACTTGAATATATTTCGTTTTTTGGGGGTCTAGTTTTCAGAGGTTGTTTGTGTGTATGAAATTATTTAAATTTGTAAAACACTATAAATTGGGAAAAAAACACAAGAATACTAATTTATGTTACTCATTTTAAGCAATGATTATTTTCCTGGTAATTCATCATTATTTTATAATATCAACAATTGGCATTTGGATTTTTATTATTATTAACTAGTTATATTTATTGATCCAAAATGCTGTCGACAAACGATTTATACCTAATATGCACAGTTTACACATGTTCCATATGTTAACATTTTAGGAAACAGTTTAATGCATGCAAGTAGTCTTTAATGCAACTCTGGAAACTAACGAGTTCAGCCTTTAAATCCCTAGACGCTTTATATACACGATTACTTTTGAGCTCATTTTTGTTATCCAAGTTATTATACATTATAACATAAAGTTATGCTGTATAATAATGTCTTTCTC